>PVJH01002409.1:0-169977 GCA_004026705.1 Nesogale talazaci | reverse complement strand
ACAGTATTTTCAGAAGGCTGGAAATTCAAGCAGGATTTGGAAGTGGACTTGAAATAAGTGATATCATTGCTAATGTCTAATTTATCTTAAATCAGTTAATGCCATAACACTGGTTAATCTGTGCTTTAATAACTATGCAAGGGCTGAGCCCCGGTGGCGTAAGTGAACTGCGGACCACAGACTTGGCAGTTCAAATCCACTGGCCCGAAGGGGCTCATCCATCTTGGTTTTCCCATATCTCCAGCTTCTCTCTCTACTAGTGTACCTTCTCCAGTCCTTCAGTATTTTAAGGTAGAGTTGCGACCATGATAGCTAGGGGGAGGAAGGCTTCAGGAACTAGAGGAAACTTGTATGCATAATCACTGCCCGGCTGCCCCTTGATTGGTCTGTCTCCTCCCCATGACTCCCCTGTAAAGGGGTCACCAATTATCCACCAGTGGGTCTTAGGTCCCCACCCTTCTCTCCCTCTCATTCGTAATGAGCATAGACAAGCAGTCATCTAGCTTAGGAGCAACAAAACCCGCCATAAAAGAAGCTCACTTGCCTGTGTGACCATGAGGTACTGAAACAATCAGGTATTAGGCATCAAAGAACAAAAATAAAAATCAATGGACCAATTGACTCCCGATACGATCGCTGAAGACAAATGGATACAGAAGCAAACAGAGTAGAAGAAACGATGGTGCCCAGCTACCAAATGATTGAATGTCTGGAGTCTCAAAGACTTGAAGATAGATGAGTTGCCATCCAGTGCAGAAACAGCAAAGTCCACATGGGAGAAGCACACCAGCCTGTGTGATCAAGAGGGGCCGGAGGGAGCAGGTATCGAGCATCAAAGAATGATAATCACATCATTACAGAAAATTTGTTTTAAGAACTGGGAAATGTTTTATTGAGTCAGAATCAACTGGATAGCATGTAACAAACCTTTGTTTCCATTGTAGATAAACAGATGATGAGTCAATCATTGATTCCTTACTCTTGGGCCTATAGTTGTAATTGATAAGGCCTAGGATTGAACTCATGTATTTTGGCTCATTGTACATGTCTATTTCTATTAGCATCTGTCTTAAAGTCTGGCTAACTAGGTGAAACATTCAGAACTATGTCTGATATATAATATATTGTGATAATATGGCAAAGAATTCGGGAAATGAAAATACATCTTGACCTAGAGAATTTCAAAAGTCAACAAAGCTAGGGCAATCACTTGTTTAACAAAGATAAAACAGGACCAGGAAAAATGTGGTACCTCCATTATTCAATATTCTTAATTCTGCAGATTTAAAAAATGTATATAAGAACTGCAGTTTACTCACATTGTCCTTAGTTATGTAAAGAGATATATTGTCTCAGTTAATAGAGCTAACATAATCTCTCAACCTTGTTGGAAAACAGGAAAAGTTGGATTTGTTGATTAGCATGATCTCAATCTGTTCTGTATTAAACTGTCTCCTTCAATTTAGTACTGAGTCTATTTATAGTTCTGTTTTGTATTTGGTCTGCATTTAACAACTGTTTTGGATGACTCAGTCTCCCCAGAAAAAGCCAAGTTTTCTGGAGTTTAGACTCCTCATGTGCCTCTCAGTGGATAACACTTAAGAGTAAGAATTAACTTTTAGTATGCACAGGTTGACCTGGTGTTGGATGTTGATGTTACAGTAAGAGGCCTTGGATATCATATATTATCTTCCTTGTTCTTGTAATATTTGGGAATGTTTTTTTGCTCTGTGGCATTGCTGATACAAATAACTCTACATAAACAATTGACTCTATATGTGGATTTCATTAGCGTGAATACACTGATGGAACATCTTATACCTGCTGGGATGAAATTACTTCCTGCCTTGGTGATTGTGATTTAACTTTCGCAGGGTTTCCTATGATTCTGAAGTCCTACCCTAAGAAGAGATTCACTCTGCATGGGCCTCTCAAATATCCCCTATACTTAACTGAATGCTTCTGTAAGCCAGTTCCTCGAGTGGGAGGTCTGAATTTAAGAGGGGCTGCAACAATCTCTCCCTAACTCCCACAGTCTAATAGGGTCCAAATAAGTGGGTTGTTTTTCATATCCTCATTTTATTTTGCCAGAAATACCCTTTCATCTTACTTTTCATATTTCAGATTCATCATTCATCTCTAGGCCCTGATACAGGGAAAGAAAGTCAATAAGGGGAGGCAAATACATAAAAAATGAACCATACGTATTGTGGCTATATCCTTCATGTCAGTTTGACATACTGTAATGACTTGTGTATTGTGGTGATGCTGGAAACTATGCAACTGGTATTTCACATAACAGGAGGGTCACCCATGGTGAACAGGCTTCAATGAAGTTTCTGGATGAGAACAGATGAGGAATAAGGAATATGCAATCAATCTACTTCTGAGGAATTAGTCACTGGCACTAGGAACTGGAAGTGGAATATTGATAGAATGTCAGAAGATGATCTTTTCAGCTTAGAAGGGACTTAATATATGGCTGGGGAAGACCTGTGCCCTCAAAAATAGATCTGATCTGAATTGCATGGATAAAGTAAAACATTTGTAACCTTCATTTTCTGATGTGGCATAAGTCAAAATGTGAAGATATAGCTGCAAACATCCATTAACAATTGGAATCTGGAATGTATAAAAATTCCCAATCTAGGAAAATTGGAAGTTGTCAAAAATTAAGCAGAATGCATCTTAGAAATTAGTGAACAGAAAAGAACTTTTTTCAGCAGTTTTGAATTGGATAGTCATATGGTTTACTATTCCAGAAATAGGAAATTCAAGAGGAATGACTATTAATTCATTGTCAAAAAGAACATTCCATAATCTATCTTGAAGTACAATACTATATGTAGTAAAATAGTATCTATATGCTTACAAGGAAGACAAGTTAATACAACCCTTCTTAATTTTTTCCTTGGCAAGATTAATTGACACAGTGGCTGCGATAATGGGCCAAGCATCAGAAGTATTTTAAGAATGGCGCAGGCAATATTTTCTTTCTAGTATGTAAGGTCAGTATGAGTAGGAGTCACATTAGTGGTATGATAAACAATAGCATTCTGGATATATACACGTTTGCTAAGAGGAAATATATGTATTTGAGGAAAATCCATGTATATATATATCAATATTCTGCTATTCATAATGTTCTCAATGGCTCATCTCTCAGAAGGGCTTCTATAATGTAAACACCAGACAAACATTTTAAATATGAAAATAATAAATAGGTATAAAATTGCAAGCCATGCATGTAAACAAATACACACATACATGACATAGATATTCCTACATACTTTTAATTTGTACATTTGGCCTTAGCTTTTTTTTAAAGGCACCATTGTTCATTAAAGCCTACCTGTGTGTCTAGGATGAAGATAAAACTTGTCATTTTTATTCTCAAAAGACAATTCTCCAACTCTATTGGGAAACAAAGTAAACTTATTTGTTTCAAGTTTTCTTATGAGGGACTGAGTTTTTAACTATCAGTTTCACTCAGTAATAACAAAAACATTTCAATTCTGTCAAAATACTAAACTACACACAAAAGCAAAGTGTCATTAAATTGATTCTAACCCCATAGGAAATAGTAGAACTGTCCATGTGGGTTTCCAAGACCGCAACTCTTTATGGGAGAGGAAAGTCTCATCTCTCTCCTTCAGAAGAACTGGTGGTTTCAAACTGCTAACCTTGTGGTTAGCACCCCAGTGTCTCGAATACTGTGCTACCATGACTGTATAGCAATTTCACTGAATATCTCTGTTCCCTGTTAAATCTGCTGCAACTAAAGCTTTCATAAATCTACACACAAGCAAATTATATTTGTCATAACCATATATTTTAAAAATGAAATTGTCATCATCTATACTAATTATATAATTAATAATTTAATTGACCATATGCAATTATTCTTGTTAAATCAAGTCGAGTTTGAGTGAACTCTGATATACCTACAGAAGCCACATATTCTTTCTTTTTTCTGTCTGAATTTACATCTTTTCTAATGTCCTTTGCTTCTACTCCCTGTCACATTATTATTTCACCACTAATTTTCTGAAGCTTTTCTGAGTAAAAAAGAAAATCTAAAGAATAAATGTTAAGGGCTGAGCCCCGGTGGCGCAGTGGTTGCGTGTGGGACTGTGACCCACAGGGTTTGGTTCAAATCCAACAGCAGCTCTCCAGGAGCAAGGCTGAGCCTCCCACTCCTACCAGGGGGCAGTGATGTCCCTCCCCCCAAAAGAATAAATGTAAAGTTAAACTTATCCTCATTAAGCCAAATCATGCAAATAGACTAAATTAGAAATTTTAGAATATTAGAAATCATCAGACACACAGAAACAGGCATTGCATAAATCAAAGACCAAGGATAAATGTGCAAAAGTTCAAATAGTCTTGTGCCCAATTCTTCACATAATCTTTGAGTTGTAAGACATTAGTCTGAGTAGTTAATTCATTATCTTCAGGCACAACTTAAAAGAGCCATAACATTTAAGTAGCGGATGTTCTGGTCTACTGAAAGTAGAGAGCCATGCTACACTCATCTTTGACCAAAAAGGCATTTTCCCCATACTGCTTTGGTATGAAAAGGATCCAAATGGTATTTAAAAGCATTTTGAATTACCAACACATCTAGGCTATCTTTTGTTGTATACATTTTTTTACTGTGTGTTTCCTTCTAGTGAGAACTATTTAAGAAGTATTCCAAGAAGATATCTCTTCTAATACATTCTGTATACAATTAAGACATATGCATAATACACATTAATCAACCACTTAAATCTTTTAGATGGACCTTTAGGAAAATACAATACTTTTTTCAGTGATGCCTTTCTTGGTCAAAAAAAGAGAAGTAAATAAATTGTCTTTGTTCAAAATGATAAATTGTGCAGTCTTGGTGAACTCAAAGTTGAGAAGGAAATGTTATTAATTTTTTAATCCTGAAACATTTGTTCCCAAATGTCTGAGACCATGGACATTAGGTCATTAGTTGGTATAATTATGAAATCTTCACATCTGTAAGGTGAATCTCAAAGTATATATTCTCGTTTCCTTTAGTATGCTTTTCCTTCAAGGATTACAACTTTTTGCCTTATCCAAGACTGAGTTTATCTTGAAATTTTATCTTAACAACATGACTGAGTTTTCCCACTATGAAGTCCATTGGGCTTTTAGGGGTGCCAGGAATCATCAAAGTCACAGAAACAAGCAATGAACTGGCAGAAAGCATGTTATGAAATTCTTTTGTCAAATTCCCTAATAAAACAAGACCAGTAGAAAAGGAATTCATGTTCCTTTTTTCTTGTAGTCTTATTTTGACTTGCACACTATCCTTTTGCCCTTAACATCTGGGTCTAAGCAATAGTAGACTTGACTTTCAGAACATAAAAGTTGTTTTACAGAATATCTGAACCTAATGCATATATTTTCCCTGTTGTGAGTTGATATTCATTTAGTGGAAGCAGCAGACACCAGAAAGTACTTCATATATCCTTTCTGTTTTATAAGTGCCAAATCCTGGAAAGATTGTAGAATAAATTGCAGTTCCCCATGGATAAATTATTTCGATGGCATATTTTAAAATATAGGTGAGAAAGTTAACAACACATTGTAGGCTATCAAATATGAAAGTTCATATATTTTGCTAGTGAAGGTCCTGTTCTGCATGGGAGTCATGATGAAGTAAGTTTAAAACTTTAAGTAATATTTATGGAAAGTTCATTTGTTAGTTTGAATTGCTAGTGTGGTGAAATGCGTTCTTAGGTGGGTTTCTAAACTTTTTTGTGGTGTAATCCTTTTTGCTTGTCCTGGGCTAAAGTTGGTTCTGTGATTGGTATTCACCTTGCAGAGCGATTGATCAATAGTGTAAAGTGACTACAGATGATTTATATTATGTGACTCTAGTAATGCAAAGAAAGTATCAGTTGTCTACTGAGAGGGGATTCATCAATTTGTGTCCTTAAATTAGGAGATGACTTCGATTATATGCGATCAAAACCAGAGAATTGGGAAGACAGAAGTGGAAGGGAGAAAGAAGGATAAAGAGAAGAGTCGAGGAGCCTCTTAAAAGAAATGCTGTACATTGCACAGTGTACAGGATGAAAAAAATAATTTGTAAATTACTAAGGGTTCAAGGGGAAGGGGGGGAGGAAGGGTAATATAGGGAGCTGATAATGGGGCCTGGAGGGAGGGAGACTGTTTTGAGAGTGATAGTGGCAATGGGAGTGTAAAAGTGGCCTGCATACAACTGATGTAGTTAGGGATTGTGATGGGAGTTGTATGGGCCCCCAATAAAATGATTCATTAAAAAAAGGGGTGGAGGGGAAAGGGGAGTTGTTTTTTTTTTTAAGAGGAGCTTGTACCAAGGGCTCAAGTGGAAAATGTTTGGAAATGTATGTGGCAACATGTGTGCAAATGTGCTTGATACAAATGATGTACTGAATGTTGTAGTAGCTGTAAGAGCCCCCAATAAAATTATTTTTTAAAAAAAGAAACGCTGTAACCTAGAAGACAATGAAATGCAGAAAAAGAGTTTATCCAAAGAGTCAGTGGTGAATAACTCGTAAGAAGTCCTGTGGCAGAATCAGTGTTAGAAGAATAGATGAAAAAGCCACTGCTAAAAATGCAGCTGAAAGATATGGATGAAACTGTCATATGGCTATAAAACAAATCACTTCACTAGAGATTAAGAGTAGAGAGCACAGGCAGAGAGGGCTGTGCTCAAGAGGGCCAAGAGGAAGCCAAGAGAGGAATAAATGGAGTCTTGTCCTCAGCAGGCTGAGAAGAAGCCTATGCTAATAGGGAAAAGTGAGAGGGTTGGAAGTAGCCCCCAGTGAGGAGAGGAAACATGCTTGCTTTATGGCTGTGACATGATAGAAGAGCTATCATGGAAGGAGGAAGGGAAGAATGGGCTGTTCTCTTCAGGGGACTCCGTTGCTTGTGTGCTTCCGGAGTCGGAGTTGTAGCTTGTTGACCCTCATTCTGAATGGCACACTTTGCCTTCCTTGTTGCTGCTATTGTAAGAGGCCATTGAGCAGGTTCTAACTCACAGGAACCCTATGAACAACAGAACAGAGCACTTCCCGGTCCTGGTCCGTCCTCACAGTTGTTCCTGTGCCTGAGCGCTTTGCTGCAGCCACGGTGGCAATCAACCTCATTGAAGACCTTCTTTTTTGCCGCACTTCTGCTTTACACAATATGATGTTCTTCTCTAGGGACTGGTCTCTCTTGATAATATTTCCAAAATATACAAGACAAAGTTTTGATATCTTTAAGGGACACTCTTATTCCAATACAGATCAGTTTATCCTTTGAGCAGTCGATGGTACTTTCAATATTCTTTTTCAGCACCAAAATTCAAGTTCATTGATTCTTCTATGATCTGCCTTATATCGGCGTCTAATTTTCGCATGCCTATTATAAAATGGAGAATATCATGGCTTGGGCCAGGCGCATGTTAGTACTCAAAATAACATCTTTGTTCTTTAATACTCTAAAGAGTCCTTGTGCAGCAGATTGACTTAATGCAACAAGTCTTTTGATCTCTTCAGTGCCTTCATAAGGATTGATTGTGGTTCCAAGTATGACAAAGTCCTTGACACTGTCAATCTTTGTCTCCATTTATCAGATGTTACCTATTGGTCGAGGTGTGAGGATTCTGGTTTTCCTTACATTGAGTTGTAATCCACATTGAAGATTACAATCCTAGATCTTCATCAGCAAGTACTTCAATTCCTCCTTACTTTCAGTAAACAAGGTTGTGTTATCTGCCTACCACAGGTCATTGATGACCTTTAATCTTGATGCCACAACTTCTTTATATAGTTCAGCTTCTCTGATGATTTGCTCAACATATATATTGAACAAGAATGATGAAAGGACATAACCTTGTCACACATTTTTCTGATTTTAAATCAGAAAAAAATATTCCTGCACTATTTCCTTGTTCTGTTTACATTTCACATAATTGCCCCTTGATCCATGTACAAGTTCCAAATGAGTACAATGAAGTACTCCAGAATTCCCTTTCTCTCAAGATTGTTGACAGTTTACTATGGTATGCACAATTGAATGCGTATGCACAGTCAGTGAAGCACCGTGAATATCTTTCTGGTATTTTCTGCTTTGAGCAAGATACTTCTGACATCAGCAGTGATATCCCTTGTTCCATGTTCTCTTCTGAATTTAGGTCAAATTTCTGGCAGCTCCCTCTCCATGTACCGTTGTAACCATTGTTAGATGATCATAAGCAAAATTTTACTTGTGTGCGATATCAATGAGATTGTTCTACAATCTGAGCATTCTCTTGAGTCACCTCACTTTGGAATGGGCACAATATGGATCTTTTCCAGTGAGTTGGCAAGGTAGCTGTCTTCCAAATTTCCTGTCATAGATGAGTGAGTACTTCCAGTGCTTTTTCAGCTTTCTGAAACATTTCAATGTGTATCCCAACTCACTGGAGTCTTGTTTTTGGTTAATGCACTCAGTGCAATTTTAACTTCTTTTGTTAGTACAATGGGTTCTTACTCATATGCTTTCCCCTGAAAGGGTGGACTATGAACTAGTTCCTTGCTTAATTACCATATTACTGTAAACATGGTCTATGAGTTCTGCTACAATGTATTACTGAATCCAGAAGAGAAGTAAAAAGTACCATGGGAAAGCTGGTATCAGAATTGGTCAAAAGGTTGGAGTTTTGAGCTGATCTTGATTTACTTTGTCCCCCATGAAAGTAGACCATTTCTAGTAAATTCTAATTCATGTAGGACAGAGTAAAAACACTTTTTGTTTCTGAGGCTGCAAATATTTAAGGGAGAGGGAGGTCTCTTTGTTCTCATGTAGAATGGCTGATGGGTTTGAATTACCGACTGTGTGATTAGGATATAATCCACCAAGCCACTAGGGCTCCTTTTCATAGAAGCAGCAGCCAAGACCTTAATCTACTGCTTTTGGTTAATGTACTGCACAATACCTCTCTTTAAAGTGTAAAAATACAAAGGTGTCAATTTTGAGGAAAAAGGTGCATTTGGGAACCCTGATAAGGTAGGGGTTATGCCCATTTTCTCAAGTTTCTTTGAACTCAATTCATAGTGCGGCAAGTCACTGTAGGAAAGGATGTCATCATTTTTGTTATGCGACATTGAGCCAGTCCCAACCCATAGCTACTTTATGCACAACAGAATGAAACACCACATAGTCCAGCACCATCTTCACAATAATTTTTATGTTTGAGTCCATTGTGGCAGTACGTGTCAGTTCATCATGTGGAAGAACTTCCTCTTATTTTTTTTTGCCTCTCTGTTTTACCAGGCATGATCTCCTTCTCCAGGGACTGATTTCTTTTGACAACATGTCCAAAGTATGTAAGATAAAGTCTTGTCATCCTTGCCTCTGAGGGGCACTCTCTTCTTATACTTCTTCCAAGAGTAGGAGAGGTTGCGGTTTTTTTTAATGAATGAAAATAGTCTCTAAATAAAGATAGTCTGCAAAATAATGACTATATATTCATAGTTAAGATGAACATAAAATAATTCAAAAGAATGGAAAGCTATAGAATAATATAGCGCTTCAATGCCTGGAAAGGTGTTGAAGGATATGATGCAAAGTTAGGATTTGTGATATGTAACTGAGAAGTCTGCCTTACACACACACACACACACACACACACACACAATTAGTTTCCTGTGGCTAATTTAAATTATTTTATTGCAAAGACTAAGAATTAATTTATTGAGTATAAAAGATAGTGTGTCTATCCTCAGGTAAATAATAAATTTTGATAAATCTATGTACTTTTTGGAATTAAGTATACCAAAGATGTAAGAAATGTAAATCATTAAATGATGCCTAATATGTCCCTATTAAACTAATTGAGGACATATTTTAAGAGATCATATATCTTTTATAAGTGCCTTTATTAAAAGTTAGATAAAAATTTTATTTAAAAATATTTCTTAAACCCCAATGCTTCAAAATCACTTTGAAAAAACTTGAAGTCAAGGTTCCATCAGTTAAATTAGGAACCATGTCAATAATATATTTCCCTTAATGAGCCACCATTGTCATATTCCCATAGTGAATTCTTGAAAATCAAGTTAAAGAGGATAAAAAAGAAATATTAAAAAGGGGTGATTAGATATTATAAATCCTAGTCTTGAAATGTTCTTTACTATGTGACAAAATTATTTTGAGAGATATCAAGCTTGAATTTTGTGTAGCCTGATTCTTTAATTTATAGTGAAATATCATTAGAATATCTCAGTCCATGCTCTAAAGAATCCTTCCAGCTATAATGCAACTAAAGGCTAAGTATATGATGATTTAAAAATAGTAGGAACTCATTTTAAAAATGAGAATTAAAGAGCTTATGGTTTTATTATAAATTGATGTCATAAGTCACTGCACAAGAATTTCTCTAATATCAAAGGGAAATAGAGCAGAAAGGGATTGGCAAGCTAAGCCAAAACTGACAGATTTAAACTACCAATTACCTTCTAAAATCTGTTGCAAGCAAGAAAAGAGAAATCTACTTCTACTTTATTGACAGTTAAACATTACAAAAATGATTAGAATTAAAATCAGAATGGTTTAAATAAATCATTTGATATTCTGATAAATCATTTATTATTCTGATAATTGCTGCTTAGAGCCAGAATTATCAAAAAGAAGGGGAGCAAGTCAATCACTTCTGAACATTTTAAATTTACATCTATATTCAAAGAAACTTTAAACAGGAAACAAAATTAAAGCAAGACCTTGGACATAACTAAGCTGTTTTTTAATTTTGAATTTTATGCCTTGCTAGAAATATAGCCTTAGACAATTGACTCTAGGACAGGATCACAAAATTAAATTACTATAGTGCTCACCAAACTCAAATGAGTGAGCTCAGCACACTGGAGATTTCATGATCTAGGGTAATGTACTTCATCCAAATGACATTGAATTCTGTACTGAATTCAAGCTTGTCCATATTGTTGTACCTCAAAATGAGGTCAGTCTCACAGTTTTCTAAGTTCAAATTCTATGGTTTAAATGTTGATAAGTAATTAAAATATTTAACAATTTTTGACTGGTCACTACTCATCTGTCAGTTTCTTGTATTAGGCTTGCTTGTATGTTGCTTTGATTTTGGAATGATGCCACCTGAATTTCAAATGTAGGCAGGGCCACCTATAGTGAATATGTTGCTGTAGAGCTTCCAGTCTGAGACAGAAGGAAAAAAGTTATCCACTTCTTAAGGATTAGCACTGACAACCTTATGACTAACAGTGAAAGTTTGTCACAGTGCTGGAAAATGAGTTTCACAGGGTGGGAGGCACACACAATGTTATGGGTGAAGAGTCGTGTCCTCAGGTACAGTCTGCCTTACCTGGATGGGATAAAGCTTTGAAGAATTTCATTTTCTGTTCTGGCAAGACTGAAAATGAGAAAAAACTGCTCAACTATCCATTAATTATTGGAATGTATGCAGTATGAATCTAGGAAAATTGGAAATTAGTATAAGTGAAAGAAACACATAAACATCTACAAACACATAAAGATCTATAATATAGACATTGGTGACCAACACTGGTCATTTTGAATCAGAAAAACTACCAGATTAACTATACCAGGAATGACAATTTCAAGAGGAATGGTGTTACATTCATCTTCTCATGGGATATCTCATGACCTATTTTGAAATACAATGTTGTCTATTAAAGGAAAATATCTACACACCTACAAGGAAGGTGTAAAACTTTACATATCAACCACTAAGTCAATGATAAAAGAATGAAAGTTTTTTTTAAACAACTTCGTGCGTCTGAAGTTGATCAAATATGCCATCAAGAATAATTGATACCTACCCATACCTAATGATTGGTATGGGTAAATTCCAAAGAAAGAGTTAAGAATAATCAAAACAAATCTGGAGATTGCATGACAAAATCCAGAAAGACCAAGGATTTTTTTTTAATACAAATAACTATTTTCAACAACAGAAGCATTGACTATACACATGGACCTTGCTTGATGGTATATACATGAATCCAGCTCAATCCAAGAACAGTTAGTTCTTATAACATCAACCTGCTTAATACTTGCTTCATAAAGAGATCACCGAAGGTAAGGTTGCTACAGCGAAGTATCATAAGAAGAAAGTAGATCATACCCAGCCACCAACTGGAGTAATGTCTGAGGTCTCAAAGGCTTATATACAAACAAGCGGCCATCTAAGTGAGATGTCAAACAAATCTACACCAATGAAATATCAGCCCGTGTGATCCAAGTATAACAATAACAAAATCCAAATATGATGAAGGGAAAAGTATTAGAACTTAAATTATGAAGGATATGGAAGTCAGTGGGAGACCAGAATCCATCAGCACAGTATCTAATCAGATTGAGCCTCTGGCAGATCTCCTCTGCCCAAAGATGAAGAACTTGAACAGCTTTACTCTCAGACAGAGATTATTGTAAACTTGATCATGGTGGAACCAACCATGGTGTCGTATGCTACGTGGTTAGTGAAGCTTCCTCTTCATCTGACCTGAATTTGTTCTAGGTTCAAATATTTCTTTTTTGTTCTACGACAGAAATATTCCCTCTGACTTTTGAAATATTGATGGTGATCTTTTCTTTCTTAATCTTTTTAAAATTGTTTTTTTATGTTTAATCTTGTCTTTGTTTTTAATTGTTTCTGTTAGATTTCCTAGTTTATGAAGCACTGAGAGAGTTGATGCATATAGACAATAATTGATGGTTTGTTGGGGTCAGGGGGTGGTGGTGGAGTGAGGGGAACTGGAAAACAAACAATGAATGCAGCAGCAAGAAGTGAACACAAGAACCGGTTGTGATGATATGTATTAAATTCCTTAAAAACATGATTTAAAGATGGAAGTGTATGAGATGTGAATATTAAATCAAGAAAAGAAAGAAACCAAACTTGACTAATGGTTTCTATGGGTGAAGGAGGAAAAGTTTTTGCTTTTTTTGCTTAAGGGGCATTGAGTTTATGCTAATGGTGGTGGAATAATTTTGAAAATATATTAATACTGTACAGCATGAATAATGTTTGCTATTGAACTGGAGAATGTTTTTTTGTGTATTCTTGCCACAACTTAAATAATTGCACAAATAACAATGAGTACAAGGAAGAAGAAATTGCTCTCAAATTGATTGTGGTAATAGTTATACAACTCACTGATATGATTAAACTATTGAATTATATGATATGTGGGTGAAGAGCCAATAGACCTTTTTTAAAAAAGAAAAGTACACAGGAATTAAGTTATAGAAAGAGATGGTGGAGCAGCCCAATATCATCAGTTAAAAAAAGGCAGGGCAGTCTGTGGAACAGACCATAGTTTGCTCATATTCAAGTTCATGTTCAAGCTAAATAAAAAGTTTAAAGTTGAAGAGTGCTAACCATGACCTTGCCAATATCAAACCTGAATTTAGAGAACATATCAAGAAGATATTTGATACATTTAAAGAGTAACACATTGACACATCAATGACTAAATGCAAGATAAACTTTTGGATGATATCAAGAACTTCATAACTTAAGAAAGCAAAGATGTCTTTAAAGTGATAGGAAGGAAAAGACCCAAATGAATGTGAAAAAAAAACTATGAAAGTTGCTTTTTTAATGCATAGTCACTCAAGAAAAGGAAAGAAATGGTGGAGTAAAATAGCTGAAAAGAAAAATTAAGAAGGCAATTTAGAGATCAGGAGGAGGCAGAAAGACGGTGGTGCTCAGGGACTGGGAAATACAAAAAGGTTCCAAATCAGTGACAAGATCAGTGTGAGAGGCCCAATAGGGATTGAACAAGAGTACTGTAACAGAGAGAAAATACTGAAACCCCAATAGAGGATGAGCATGATAGTGGGTCAAGAGGAAAGGAAAAGGAAATAGTGGAAAGAACTTGGAAGTAAAGGGCATTATAGAGGTCTAAGGACAGGGATGTACATAGGTGAATATATACAGGACAATGGGAAAAAAGATCAACGTGCATATACTTATTGGGTTAGTATTAGGACAGCAGATGGGCATTGAGCCTCCACTCAAGTACTTCCTCAGTGCAAGAACATTTTGTTCTATTTAATTGGCATTCCATGATGGTCACCTTCCTGACACAGTCACTGAAGACAAATGTGTGCATAAGCAGGTGTGGTGAAGAAAGCAGATGGTTCCTGGTTATCAAAAGATGTAGTGTCTGGGGTCTTAAAGCATGATAGTGGGTCAAGAGGAAAGGAAAAGGAAATAGTGGAAAGAAGGTAAATAGGCAGCCATCTAACTCAGAAACAACAAAGCCCACATGGAAGGAGCATACCAGCTTGTGGGACCATGAGGTGTCAAATGGCCATAATATCATAATTCAAGAGCTAAAAATATTAACAATGCATGTTCACCTCCATGACATAATTGCTGATGACAATTGAGTGCATATACAAATGTGGTGAAGAAAGCTCATAGTACCCAGCAATCAAAAGATATAGTGTCTGGGGTCTTAAAGACTCGATAGTAAACAAGAGGCCATCTAACGCAGAAGCATAAAAGCCCACATGAAAGAAGCACACCATCCTGTATGGCTATGAAGTGTTGAAGAGATCTGGTGCCAGACAACAAAGAACTAAAAATTGTCTCATAATAAATGAGGGGGAGTACTGAATGGGGACCCAAAGCCCATCAATAGGTGAAGCGACATCCCATTGCAGAAGGGTTGCAGGGAGGAGAGGAGCCAGTTAAGGTACAGTGTGGCAGCATTGAGGTATGCAGCTTTCCTCGCATTCTCAAATGCTTCCTCCCACCCACTATCATGATCCTAATCCTACCTTGCAAATCCAGCCAGACCAGAGGATGTACACTGGAGTCGGAAGCATGAAGAATTCAGGATAGATGATCCCTTCAGAACCAGTGGTGGGAGTAGTGATAAAGGGAGGGTGGAGTGGTGCTGGGGAACCACCTGCAGGGATCTATATATGACCTCTATGTATGGACAGCATGGAAGTGGGTTAAGGGACACATTGGACAGAGTATGGTATGAAAAAGTAATAACAATTTGTAAATTATTAAGGGTTCATGGGGGAGGGGGAGTGATGAGGGAGGGGAAAATGGGGGAGCTGGTACTGGGGGCCTAGGGGAGGGAGGATTTTTTGGGGGTGATGATGGCAACAGGGGTGTAAATGTGGTATGCAAACAATTGACATATGTATTGATCGTGATGTGAGTTGTATTAGCCCCTAATAAAATGATTTAGATAAATAAAAAAGAAGGCAATTTAGGGAGTTGAGAAGACAAAGTAAATTATAATAATGAAATATGCAAAGATCTGGACTTAGAAAAGGAAAAGTTAAGGACACATTTAGTTAATCTCAACTTAAAATAACCAAAGAAAAAAACTCAAGTGTCATTGAACCATTGAAGGATTCTATAGGCACAATATTGAGTAATGCAGGAAGCATTAAAAAGTGATGAAAAGTACGCACAGTCATTTTACCACAAAACAAATCTTCCACATTCAATCATTTTAAGTGGTAGCATATGATCAAGAACGTATGATCAAGAAATACTTGAAGGAAAAAGTCCAAGCTCTCCTGCTCTTAGTGGAAAAACTAGGCTCCAGGAATTCAAGGAAATGCCTCAATGTGCTAATACAGCTCTGGAAACACTCACACATCTATGCCAAGAAATTTGGAAGATAGCTACCTGGACAACCAAGTGGAAAACACCACATCCATGTCCATTTCAAGAAGGTGACCATCAAAATGAGGGATTATAAAACAATATAATTAATATCACATGTGGGTATTATAAAACAATGCAATTAATATCACATGTAAGTGAAAATTCACTGACGATATTTTAGTATATTGCATCAGTGCATCAATAATGATGATAAAAAATTACAGCCTTCAATGTAAAGAAAACCAAAAATTTTCACAAGGGAAAACAAAAGACCTAGGGACACCATCATGATAATCAAGAAAAGATTGAAGTTAGCAAGGGCTTCATTTTACTTGGATCGACAATCAGTGTTCATGGAATCAGCAGTCAAGAAATTAAACAATGCATTGCATTGAGCAAATCTGCAGCACAAGATCCATTGAGAATGTTAAAGAGCAAAGATATCAATCACTTTGAGGACTACAATGTGCCTCGTTCAAGCTGTGGCATTATCAGTCACTTCATATATGTAACAAGGCTGAGCACTGCCTTAAAAACAAGTAGAGAAGTACAGACAAAATGCTCGTCAGAAAAAAAGATGGTGACACTGTGTCAAATTTAGACTTGTGTCACTTTGGACATGTAAAAGGAGAGATAGGACCCTGCAAAAGGACGCCATGCTTGATAAAGTAGAAGGTCAATGAAGAAGAGGAAGACACTCAATGAAATGGATTTTCACAGTGGCTGCCACAGTGGACTAGCATATAATTGTGAGGAGAGCACAGAACAAGGCAATGTTTCCCGCTGTTCTGCATGCATTTGCTGTGAGTGAGAGCTAGCAGTGTCACCTAACATCAATAATGATATTGACTGGATTTCAGCTATTGGGCCCCATATTGTGACTTCTACAATAAGCTTTTAGAATGAATTTTTCATTATCAGTTCTATAATTGAGTATTATCAAAATTCTAAAATGTAGATGTTTTAAATGTTTCCCCCTGTCTCTTCAAACTCAGTTTTCAACTTAATTTTCTCTTGTCAGTCAGGAGACAGTGTCAATCAAGACTGTAAAGTGGAGTTATTAGAATTTATATTTATTTTAAAAACATGGATTCAGCTTTTGTATTTACTATAGTAAATTTTAATTAGAGTTGTTAATAAAAGAGATGCTACTTTATAACCTCCATGTGTTTGCCAGTTTGTCTTACTGTGGTGCTTTGTATTTTGTTGTGAGCTGGAGGCTATCATTGGTGAGTCAAATACCTGCAGAGTTACCCAATGTGAGCAGGTTTTAGCATAGCTCCTCCACTTTGAACAGACTATGAAGGAGGAATAGGCTGCCCACTTCTGGGTAACTAACCACTAAACCTTGTGAATAGGAGCAAGAATGTTGTCAGGTAATAATAACCTCATGAATAGCAGCAGATCATTGTCAGAAATAAGACCCTTAGGTAAGAAGAAACTCAAACTATGACTGAGAAGAACTCCCTTCTCAAAGTAGGGTTGACCATAATGATGTAGATGGAGTAAATCCTTAATTTGCTTATGAGAATGATTTAAAAGGGACAGTTGGAAACATCTATTAATAATTGGAACTTTGAATGTACTAAATATGAAACTACAAAAATTAGAAATAGTAAAAAATTTACTAAAAGTCATAATGATCGATATTCTAGACACTAGTGAACTGAAATGAACTGGAATTTGTCATTTTGAACCCAGATTTTTCACCAAAGTCCTTATCTTCCCCACCCTTATGGCCTTGCAGAGCTTGTACATTAATAGAGAGGCAGTTGTGGTAACAGAACAAGGGAATACGGAATGGTTCAAATCAGAACACGTGTGGAACAATGTTGTATCTTCTTATTATACTTGTTTAAACTCTATGTTGAGCAAATAATCTGAGAAGCTGGATCATATAAAGAAGAAAGTGGCATCATGATTGTAGCAAGGCTCATTAACGAAGGAGTACAGCTTTGACTTGTTTGTTTGTTCAGATTTGTTTGTTCTGTCTTGAAAGAAGTCAAGCCAGAGTGCTCCATAGAGGCAAGGATGACAAAACTTTGTCTAATACTTCGGATATATTCTGAGGTGAGAACAGTCCCTGGAGAAGATCATCATGCTTTATAAAATAGAGGAGCAGTGAAAAGGGGGGAGGTCATTAAGGAAATGGGTTGCTAACAGTGCCTTCACAATGGGCTCAAGTATGGAAACAATCACAAGGCCTATGATGCAGCAGTGCTTTGATTTGTTGTGCATAGGGTCACCGTGAGTTGGAATTACTGTATAGCACTCACCAACAATAACATCACAATACGGTAGCAAGACAAAAAAATCAGGCAAACAAGTGGTAAGTAGAAATGTTTCTTTGAAGTATTAGAAACTCTTCTTAGAATAAAGCCAGAATTGTGTATAGCACAAATTTGCATCATTAAACAATGTTTTCTAGCACTATAATTTAACTGTTAAACTAAAATTAGGAATGAATGATTGTTTTTAATAGTGATTAACTAATTTGTTGAATGATGATGGTAAAAGAACAAAGCACATAAAGAACAAATAGAGTCATGGAGGAACAGTAATTCTAAAAAAAGAAAAGAGAAAGGTTGAAGATATGGAAGGGTAACAGGTAATAAAATAGACTGGATCTCTCAAATTAAAAATTTTGAAGCTGTATTTCAGCAGTGTGTCTAGAAGCAGAACTTTTTAAACTTTTCTTAATTGCTTACGGTCAAACTCTTAAGCAACTGTTTTGTGGTTTTCAGGCTTTGTGCTACATTTAGTGATAATGTTTGTTTGTATGTTTGGTTGATTTGACTAAAGAGACAAATGCAGTGACACTCATATATATGGAAGAGAAGACTTTCTATTAAGAAGCAATTATATATCAGGAAAGAATCCCAGCCCAGTACAACTCAAGTCCATAAGTCTGATACTAGTCCAGAAATCCCTCTTCAGACTTATGTAGCTACATGCAATGATGCCAAATGTAGAAGATCTCAGGTTGGTGGGTAAAATGCCTTGTGAAACTATAAGATAATATAAAGTTAGTTCTATTCTTACAACTCGAATGGGTTCCAGATGGCCCAATCTGAAATGAGAAAACTTATAGATAAGAGCACAAAAGATAGATGCAGCTGGGGCATGGAAGATTCTGCAGGACATGATATAGTTTCAATACTTTATTTGATGCAAATTTATATACATTCCCTGCATAAAGTTTGCAGCATGTGACAGGTTTATACAAAGTTACAGCTTACATATATATTAGCGTATAGACAAGAGGGAGAAAAAGGGTGGGAACATTAAATAACTGATACATTTTCAGACTACCATTTCTATAGTCTTGCCAGGGAATATGAGGCAAAGTGTCCATTTTATCTCAGGTGGAGAGACAGGTCAGCTGCTGTCTCATCAGTGTCCTCAGTTGAGCCATCACAGTTTCCCATGGGCCTTGACCATGAAAGGCTGTGGTCCTGTCCCATTTGCCTAAGGAGCAAACAACTTTTCTCCATATGGATTCAATGACAGTGGATGCCTTTCTAGGACTCTTGCAGGTCTACTCATTGCTCTTTGGCAGGGAGAGAGAGAGAGAGAGAGAGAGAAACTTCCCAGAAGCCTCCTTATGAGAAGGCCATGGCCACCAGGAAGCATCTTCAGGCTGTGAAATGATTGACAGGCTAGATTCCACTCATATCTTCTCATGGGTGCTGTGTAGGCACGAAATCCCCTAATTATTACAGTCCACCTCTTGCCAACTTGGCACTTGTACACAATTCTTAGCCATAAGTAAATTTTTAAACAAGGATAATAGTAAAATCATAACTGTGCTTAACAGAATGAAACTAAAATGCACATAATCAAGAACTAGTAAATGGTGTGTGCTTATCTGATCACTGGTTAACCAAAAAAGAAAAGCTACCACAAGACAAACATCAGAAAAGGATCCACTCTCCATCTTTATGATTTGTTTTTCTAGTACCCCACTCCTGATACCATGTGTTAGGCCAGGTTGCCCAGAGAAACAGATCCAGTGATACTCATATATGTGGAGAAGAGTTTCATATCAAGAATAGATATATATTGGGAAAACATCCCAGCCAGTACAACTCAAGTCCATAAGTTTGATAGCAGTCCAAAATTCCCCCTTCAGACACGTACAGCCACATGCAATGATACACAATGCAGAAGATCACAGACTGGGGGGGGGGCGGTGAAAAGTCTTGTGGGTTCTGGGATCTCTAGGGGTCTGGCAGTTCTCTGTGTGACTCTTCAACAGAAAGGTAAAGGCAGAGAGAGAGAGAGAAAGAGAGAGAGAGAGAGAGAGAGAGAGAGAGAGAGAGAGAGAGAGAGAAGAGAGAGAGATCCCAGAATACTCCTTATGAGAGAGCTATGTCTACCAGGGAGGTACTATCAGCATGTGACCAGATTGACAGGCTAAATTCCACCCATATTTTCTCTGGGTGCCATGTTGGCACAAAAAAAACTAATTATCAAATTTGTATTGAAACTTAGTTAATTCTTAAGACATATTAAAGAATTCATAAAATTTACAAAATCATACAATCTAAAAGTTTATAAATTAAAACTTTGTTTCTCCTTAAATATTGCTAAGTCTATAGAAACAGTAATTGGAGTAATGGTTGCTTGGGAAGGGAAAATGAGGAGCTAGTAATTATGAGTACAAGAATGAAGAAAACATCCTGAAACTGATTGTGGTGATATACAATTCTTTTTGATATGATTGAACTAAATAATTGTATGATATGAGAGCTTTGTGCCAATAGAACTGTTGAAAAATTTTGTTATAACAAAGTATGCTAAAATTCATCCATTTTTTTCTTTGTGTCTTCATTTTTAGTGCTGGTCTTGGAATTATTTGGGGTGCTGATTCAGAAAATTTCATTGGATAGACAGAGTCAGCTTTAGTTTCATAGATATAGTGTTGACTATATTTTCAGCTATTAGGTTATACTGGTTTATTAATATATTACTTTAGTTTTAAATATGAAACTTCAGATCCACAAATTACAAAATAGCACAAAAGAGATACAAAATATTTGAAAAAGAATTCAGTATTAAGAGGCTACCATAGGAAACTGTTCATGTGGAAGATGCACACCCATATATCAGTCACTGAAGAATTGTAAATCATATAATTTGAAATAGGAAGGAATAGTATCTGAGCCTAAATTGTGAGAATCCAATTTGCAGAAGGCTATGGATGACAATGGGAGCCCAAGATACATTTGTGGGAACTAGATAGGAAATAAACCACTGGTGATTTTCCTCTAACCATAATAGAGAGATGGGAGGAAAATGATTACTAAACCGAGTGCACTGGAAAGATTGCTGTTGAATATCAAAAGGATAAACCTGATTTGTACAGTTAAAACCTTGTTTGTTGACCCCGTCTCTGATGCATTTTAGCCCTGATCTGGTTTACAACATTTTCTGCATTTATCATTGCAATCAGTTTTGTCTTCATTTTCTGTATCCTTTTGTTTTTTATTTGTTCATATTGGGGTTGATCTCATTGTCTTATGTCATTGGACAACACACTCTTGGATTTTAGTTATATGTTTTTCTGTTATTCAGTATATGAAACCCAGGATTTGTGAACCTACACGGATAGCAATTAGAATAAGCATTTTGGGAGGGGGACAGGAATACAGTCAGCATGGGGGTGGGGGTAAAAGGGAACTGTGACCGTTGCATAATCTCCTGCCAATTTGAGCGAAGGGGTGGAGTCCAGCTTGTCAAGCAGGTCATAGCTAATTATGCCTCTGAGTGGGCATGGCCTTCTCTTGAGTATTCTGGGAACTCATGTCTTCTTCTCTGGAGGTGGGACACCCACATTCTCTGCTTCATTGTCATGCAGACAAGCCACATGAAGTCACACTGATCCCATCCAGAGCCTTGGAGCTGGAGGAGCCATGTGGAGACCCACACCATTGCTGAGATGCTTTCTCTGCCACTGGATCCACAAGACTTTCCACCCACAGGTCAGTAATCTTCTTGCATTCAGCATCAATGCATGTGTTGCATGAGTCTGAAGAGGAATTTATAGACTGGTATTGGACAGAAGGGCTAATATTGGACTTATGGACTTGATCTGGACTGGGCTAGGATGTTTTCTTAATATACAATACTCTTTGATATAAAGCCCTTCTCTATTTACATGAGTGTCTCTGAATTTATTTCTCTAGTTTACCTGGACTAACAGGAACTGATATCAAGGATTCAGGAAGGACAGAATGTTCTGAAATTGATTGTGGTAGCAATTGTACATACTGCTTGATGTGATTGAAATGTGGAATGACATGATATCTGTATTAACTCCCAATAACTTGGTTCTGGAAAAAAATGAAAGGAAACTGTATATAACCCCATGGGTGCTAGTTGGTGATCCATTGAACTGCCAACCATAATGTTTCTCTGGAACCCAAAAGACAGTCTAGTCTTTAAAAGAGTTAAAAGTTTGAAACCCAAAGGGGCAGTTCTTTTCTGTCTTATAGGGTCTTGATGAGTTAGAATCAATTAGATAGCAGCATATTTTTCTTTTGGAAGGGAGGTTGTGCAATATACAGAGACTACCAGTTGGATAATGCAGAGCCAGAATGCAGCTTGAGAAGAATGGTAAAGAAAAAAGAAAATTGAAAAGGCACATGTATGGAAGGTGTCAGGGCAATTTAGAGAGTTGAAAATGAAAACTTCTTAGCAATTTTTATAAATATTTTGAAGATTTGAAATTTTTTTTCAAATTATGCAGTGAACATTTCAGAACATATTTTAATATATAGAAGTCAATGGATAATTAATGTTAAGTGTTTCAAAGGTGAGGCTGTTTCACCTCTTTATAAGAATTTCTTTATGAATTATGACTTTTCTTTGAAGGCGCTGTGCAGGGATAGACAAGTTGTGTCATAGCATGACTGAAACATTTTAATAAAGGTGCTTGAACACTGATAGACTAACTGATAGACTAACTGATAGACTAAGTTTCTGAACATTTAAATCTATTTATCATACCAAATCACTACTAGTCAGCCATAGCAATCTTGTAGGAGAGAGTGGAACTTCTGTGGGTTTCTGAGGTGGTAAATTTTTATGGGAGCAGAAAGTATCATCTTTAGAGCCATGAACTCCAATAGTTTACATTGTGGTCATTAGTTAAACACATAAGGCACAATATCATCAGAGCACCTTATTGATTGTACAGTAACTTCTGGCCCTGCTGTAAGATAATAAATTGGAGCTACCTGCTTTTCAGTTTCTAATAAAAGTAAGCCCCCCCCCCCCCACAAAAAAAGTAAAGTGATGCTTGGGGGAAATTTCAAGTTCATGTAATTTGCACTGTTCAAATATAATTTCGAACTCAAAAGACACCATGTGTTTATGTCAGACTCCCTGCCCTCTAGTTGTTGCTAAGTCACAGCAACCCTATGGGGCAGGGCAGGACTTCCCCGGTGAGTTCCCAAGCCTGTACCTCTTTATAGGCATGAGAAGCCCCATCGTCCTCCCCTGACTCACTGGTGGTTTTGAACTGCTGACTTTGTGGTGAGCAGCTCAACTCTTAACCACTATGACACCAGAGCTCCTTTACAAAGTATAACTTGGCCTAAATCTTTAGTACAACACAAACTACTTTAAATAAAATCAGGGAGTACTTCCTCTATCTCAGGCTAGCTTAGGCTACATTAAAATAATCCTGATTTTTTTTTGTGTGTGAGCAGATTGAATAATATATGTTATATAGTGTATATTCTGTATCTTTAAAGCTAGAGCTGATGGGGGAAATAGTGGCACTTTTGGAATCAGCAGATTACATATATGCAGAAACAAGTCTAATATTTGAGGCACCAAATTGTATGTTGGCCAATATTATTTTAAATTCCATTTTCTTTTTCTCTTTAGGGTATTATTCAGAGTTGGTATTACCTTTATCTGTTTTTGATGTTCTATCAGACGTACTGAACACTGTGCCAATATTTTATAGTCTACTTAGTGGCTGAAAAATAAAAAAAAAAAAGAATGCTGAACAATGACATTGGTTTGTTGGATCAACTGACACTGAAGAAATTGAACAGTGTGAACTACAAACAATAATTTTTTGCTTTAACTTAGCTGATGATTGACCTTTGAAGTGATCATGTTACAATTAATAATTTTTACCTCTCATTCTGAGCTGTCATACTCAACTGATGATCTATTTGATACCAATCTTCAGTAGCTACTCAAACTTACTAGAAAATTAATGACCATGATTTTTTTCAGTAAATCATAATTGCTCATAAATGAATAGATGCTCAGGCAGCAGCTCTGTCTTGGCCATGTAATGTCCCAGGAGGATTGGGAGAGCTAGATATTACCTTTTGAATCTCCAAATCTATTTACAGAAGAACAACCCACATTAATTTGGCTGTAAATATGTAAGAATTGGGGTATGATTACTCATTGCAAATTTAATTTAGGACAAATCACTTGCAAGATTTTGTTTCTTTTGGGCGAATGTATTTATGAAGTGGAAATATGAACATTTACTTATTATGGCAACTATTATATAGAATATATCATTAATGAGTACCATAAGTATACCTCATATTATGTAAAATTGGTTCTAGATACCATATCTCTACTCTAAGATGCAAAGCTTCATAGTAAAAAATAGTTTAACTTCAAGCCTTTAAGGCCCCAGATGCTTTATCTTCTGATCATTGGGTGCCATCAGCTTTCTTCACCACATTTGCTTATGCACCTATTTGTCTTCAGTGATCATATTGGGCAGATGAGCATAATGGAATACCCGTTTAATAGGACAAAGTATTCTTGCATTGAGGGAGCACTTGAGTAGGGACCCAAGGTCCATCTGCTTCCTTAGTACAATACATATATATATATATATATATAGATTTACTTCCTCCTCATAACTATATTTACATATGTACATGCCTGTATTTAGACCTCTTTCAATGCCCTTTACCTCCTAATTCTTTTCTCTATTTCCTTTCCTTTCCACTTTTCCCACTATCATGCTCAGGCTTCTTTTGGGTTTCAGTACTTTCTCTGTTAAATTACCCTTGCTCAAGCCCTACCAGGCCTCCCTCACTTTCCTTACCACCAATTCTGGACCTCTTTTTTTTCCCCCGGTCCCTGAGCCTGTCACACCACCTCCTCTCCCCCACCTCCACGTTCACTGGGAACTATCAGTCCCATTGTTCTCATCTTTGAACTGTTCATCCACAAATGCTCCCTTCTTGATTTGCTCTAAACAGCTATCTAGCTGAGAAGGACCCAAGCCCATGGATACACATCAGCCTGTGTTGTCTTGAGGTGTTAAAAGGATCAGGTCTCAGGCATCAAACAGGAAAAAAATCTTATCAGAGTATGCTCATCCTTCTGAAATGATCACTGAGGACAAGTGGGGTCATGAGCAAGCGTGGTGAAGAAAGTAGATGGTGCCCAGCTATCAAAAGATATTGCGTATGGCATCTTAAAGGCTTGACAATAATAAAGTGGCCATCTAGCTCAGGAGCAACAAAGCCCACTATGGAAGAAGCACATCAGCTTTTGCAACAAGGAGGTATGGAAGGAATCAAGTTTCAGGCATCAAAGAACAAAATCATATCATTGTTTGCCCACCCTCCTAATATGATCACTGAAGACAAATGGGTGCATAAACAAATGTGGTGGAGAAAGCTGATGGCATCTGGCTACCAAAAGATAAAGTGTCTGGAGTCATAAAGGGTTGATGGTAAACAAGCAGCCATCTAGCTCGGAGGCAGCAAAGCCCACTTGGAAGAAGCACACCACCTTGTGTGATCATGGGGGGGAGGGGGGAGGGATCGAACAGGTATCAAACATCAGGAAACAAGAATCATATCATTGAGAATCAGGGGGAATGTAGAGTGGGGAGCCAAAACCCGTTTGTGGAAAATTGGACATTCCCTTACAGAAAGGTTGCGGGGAGGAGATGAACCAGTCAGAGTGCAATGAAGTAACGATAAAGCATACAACTCTCCTCTAGTTTTAAAGGCTTCCTCCCCCCAACTATCATGATCTCATTTCTACCTTACACATCCAGCGAGACTGGAAGAGGCACACTGGTACAGATGGGAACTGGAAATACAGGGAATCCGGGACAGATGAACCCCTCAGGACCAATAGTGAGAGTGGAGATTCCTGGAAGATAAAGGGAATGTGGGGTAGAAAGGGAGAGCCAATCACAAGGATCTACATATAGCCTCCTATCTGGAGGATGGACAGTGGAGGAATGGGTGAAAGGAGACATTGGGCAGTGTAAGATATGGCAAATCAATAATAATGTATAAATTGTCATGGGTTCATGGGGGGATGGGGATGGAGGGGAAAAGATGAAGGGCTCAAGTAGAAAGCAAATGTTTGCAGAATGATGATGGTCGTAGGTGTGCAAAGGTGCTTGACACAATATATATATGTGTATGGATAAATATTGTAGGAGCCTCAAATAAAATGATTTATTTAAAAAAAACAGTTTATGAGGTAAATTTCTTCCTCATCTAATTTCTAACAAGCATAGTAGTGGTAAAGCTTGGTGATGGTTGAAGTAGGTATCTTAGGCTTTGTGTTCCTTATCCCTGAGAATACACCACATTAATTTTGTAATATTCTACCTTGCCTGTTTTTAAAAAATATCACAAGACAATCTGCTTGTACTATTCTTTTCAGAAGATTAATTCTCTTCTGGCCTGTAATACCAAATACCACTCAAGAAAATGGCTCACACAGTAGCAGAAGCAGTAAGTCCCAGGTCAAGTGTATGGGTCAGAGGTCTAACAGACTCATAGAAAAACAAAGCCGTCAAGTGGGTGAAGAAGTGGATGAATCAAAGGTCAGTAGGTCAAGCTTGTGGTTGTAGAGTTGTCCAGTGAATCCAAAGTGGGCAGGTCAGACGACAGGCTGCTAATGGCTCACAGTGTCAGCAGGCACATGAAAGTTCATTGGCCCATGTCTGAAGACCCTGAAGGCTCATGAGCTAGATGTAGGTGTCTTGTGTGTATTTTTAAAGTTTCAAAGAGAGTTAAGAATCAGTTAGCTTATGCCCTGGGGCTGTGACTGTGCAGTCTCTAAATTGTCTTCCTTCATATGTGCCAGGGCAGTGACCTATCAGTCTCTAAGCTTTGCACAATCACTAGGCCAGGTTCTTTCATGAGCATAACACACTCTATGAACCAAACCATCTTTTGACCAATTTATTCCAATGGGCATTCTCACATATAAATAGCAAGTTAAGAAAAAACAGGCACGATTTACCAGCCAGAGCAAGGGAGGAAATGAGCGTTCTGTTCAATTTACCAGTGGTCAGAAACTCTCCCCTATAGGGTCTTGGCTGTATTCTTATACAATTTTGGAGTAGAGTGTAGCCATCAGTGTGGCTGTGAGTGTTTAGTCTGATAAGGGGTGCAACCTCAAGTGTTTACTCCAATAACCTTGGACTCTGGCCAGATTCTATTTTATTGTTTACTTCTTTAATCTTGATGGCCTCTTGCCAGCCCTTTTTATTGTTCATGGTTACTCTATTTTGTATGCTTTATTCAGTAGGGTCCAGAATAGCAAGAAGTTAACAAGCTCTCTGTGGAGTCTGCTTGAAAAAAGAAATAGAGCACATCCCATAAGAACTTCCTTAGTGTTGTGACCTGAAAAAAGATGCTGCACTCCCCTCTCATCTCACTCCTTCCACAGCAGAACCCATCATGAAGATGATTACATTCTATTAGGGCATATAAAGGGGGATTAGTAGGCCAGACAGCTGAGTATCATGGACCAGCCAACTTGACACAAAATGTAATTATCACTGATAATATTTTGAGAAGTTCCCTGAAGGGATGATGATAAATAAAATGCTTACTAAATGAGCAAATAAAATAATAAGATGTCTTTTTTCATTATTGGAGAAGTAACATTTTTAAATGTTGTTGAAACAATTCAGAAGTGGTTAAAAATGCATGAAGTGAGAATTGTGGAAGCATTGATCTTTGTTGGAGAGTGGATGAGATTAGGATTCATAGGGCTGCTGACCTTCACAGAGAGGAAAAGATGACAGAATAAGTTTTTTTCAACCAGAGTGGAGATAGAGGTATGGGGCTTTAAAAAGTTTATTGGAAAATGAAATGAAAAGATAATGGATTTTTCCCACTAATTTTTGAAGCCTGTTTTCAATGCTACATTGAATTAGATCATATCCAAATTAGAAAGAAGCCCTGTTCTTGCACTAGATAAGCACTCAGCCTTTAATCTACTTCAAGGGCTCCACAGAAGAAAGAG
Organism: Nesogale talazaci; assembly: GCA_004026705.1. Lineage (NCBI taxonomy): Eukaryota > Metazoa > Chordata > Mammalia > Afrosoricida > Tenrecidae > Nesogale > Nesogale talazaci. Next base: position 142,031 of record PVJH01002409.1, on the reverse strand, counting down.
CTGGCGATCTTCTCCCATAAAGAATACAGTTTAGAAAACCCCACGGGAAAGTTCTGCACCATCACATGCAGTCACAAGTAGGAGTCAACCAAATAGCATCTAACCACAGCAAACTCCCCAGATGCTTGAATGGGAGCCTTGTTTGATTTAAAATTTAAAATTAATCTTAGACTACGGCCCAAGTTGAAACTATAACCATCCATATCATTATTGTTTATTCAGCTCTATAAGGTTCCCTTTTCCTTATTAACCTTTCTATTTATGATGCTTTTTTCCATGGATTGGGATCCCTCTTAATATGTCCAAATTAAATATAATGGTCTTGTCATTTGTTTTTAAAGAGAAAGCTGACTGGCAATATGTTTTAAGGCAAATGTGTTGTTCCTTCTGGAAGTCTTGTTATATTCAATATTTCTTGCCAATACATTTTTGTTACTAAAATTAAAGTATATATTTATACATGTAAAGAACCATTTTTATCCCTTAAGTCTTTTGTTCACAGATGTAATGATCAATGTTGTCTTTGAAAACCAAGAACAGAAATAGCTGCAATATTCTACATTGGAGTGTTCAAAAATATCATAGGGATTAATTAATAACTTCTATTATGTGATAAAATAAGTGGCTTACTGTTGGAGAAAGTAATGTGAAATCTGAACAAAAATAAATTCTATGAGTGTTCATCTTTGTACTTTTATTTTGTGCTTAAACAAAGATCTTCATTCTATCTTAAAAAAAAACTGGTACTAAAATAGCATGCACACACACACGGTGTGTAAATTTTTCCAAAGGTTACTAAAAATATATTTTAAAATATTTTATATTTAAACTAAATTCAAAATGTTCTACAAGCTTAAAAGGATGTTTGGAATTAGATTTTTGAAACAGTGGGATTTAGTGTAATAGGTTTGGCAAAAAAAATTAGTGTAGTTCACGCAACTGATGAATTGATGCAGACCCAGCTGACTAACATGTACCATGTGTTTTCTTTGGCAAAGAATTTGGAAAGTGAATTTGGAGAAAAAAATATAGTATTCAACAGTTTCACTTTTATTGTTTTTTGAGGGATTTTTGTAAAGTTTCTAATCAGACTTGCAAAGGTAGAGTTCACAAAATCTTCACGCTGATTGGAACCATATTTGCACCATTCATAAAAATAGAAAGATAATTTTGCTTTCATCATATGCTTCGTTCTCTTAATTCCTTCTAAGAAATGGATTCATGACTCTGTTTCACACTTTCACAATTTATACGATGTTTATAAATTTATTCTGTCTAAAAACAATATTATAAAGTATCCCTTTCAGAGAACAGCATTTTTATCCAGTCATGATTAAATATGTTTTTCTCAGTCTTTATTGTTCATGTGTTAATGTATGAATTTTCTATATAAAATACAGCTTGTTTCCTATATATAAACAAATTGCTCATTTATTGCTGCAGGGTTTCAAAATTTTTCTAGATGCACTATACTCTCAGAATTCTTTCTGTTTACAAAATGTAGAAATGTGAACGATAGGGTGACCACAAGGCTGAGAAGAACTGATATCTCGTTAGGAGGTGGAAGCTACTTTCCTCATTATTCTGACCATTCTGGGAAGAGGAACTTCTTCTAATATCAGTATACACTAATCCTAAATTATCTTCAGGAGCCATCCACACCCTTTTCTACCACAGGTTAGCTTGAATTTCTGTGCCATGTTGTTAGACCAGAAACCATATTGGGGCATTTTCCTCAATGAGTAGGAAAATTTTAAAGCTGGAGACAGTTGTATGAAGCTATTTCACAGAAAAGAACTGTGAAATAAAATAGGCAGCTGTGATAAAATAGGCAACTGACTATCACAACTCCTAGCTCACTGCCATTAAGTCTAGTAAGTGTTAAAATTATTTGAATATTGCCTTCTTAGGTTATTTGGTTACCTTAGGCAAGTTAGTATATATTGTGAGATAGATGCACTAGTATAAAAAAGGGGAAACTATTTATATTAAAAGGTTGTTATAAAAATAAAATATGGGGAATCTTTCTTTTCATCCTTCTAAACTGTAACATTTAGTATAGGATTTTGAGATCTTTTGAATAACTGATCTATATTATGCTGGATAAACTGACAATTAGTTACCTTCTAATAAGTTTGAAAGAGAGCTAAAGGTGCTAGTTTTATTTTAATATAAATAATAAATGATTTAATTATTTTGTTATAAATAATCAATTATTTATGTTTATATTATACTTGCTAGTTTTATTTATGCTTATTTAACTTAAAAACAACCTTGAGTTGTCACAATAGCCGAGGTGAAGGAGAGGTCAGTAATAGCTGGTGATATTCACAATACCTAAATATTCACAATACGTAAGGTAACAGCTCAGTAACAACTGTTGGTGGCCTTGAAGAGAAGGGTGGTGCATGAATTGAAGATGATGGCACAGTCAGCAACATAGAGGCTGGTCAGGTAGGATGGAGAAGTTAAGAGCAGTTTTCAGCATATTCTCACAGGTGTTGATGGACTATTCAGAACCTACAATGATTATAAAATGGGAAAGGTTCTTTACATGTAATCTGTACAACTTTCTGAGATTGGCTTTATAAAATTTTTTTAGATTGACTTATTATTCACACTTTGTTAATAAGAAAATAGAGGATTAGAAAGTTAAAAATCCAAGACCGTGTATCTAACATGCAAAGAAGCTGTCTTTGAAGTACATGCTTTTTCTAGAATTATACCTTTGTAGTAAAAATGGAAAGCTAACTTTTTTTTGCCAAAAAAAAGTCAAGTCAGCTTCAAGTCAGCTTCTTCTTTAATCTGCAGAATAACTGTAAGAGAAAGGCATCATCTTTTCCCTTTTACAAAGGAACTGGTTAGAAACAGAGATTAAGCAATTTTCTTAATTTATCACTCTTTATACTAATTAAGCAAGTGGTAGTTCAAACCCAATTTTGGTTGTTTTCAAATTCATGCTTCTTTATAATATACCATGCTGCCTAGAGATACAGGAGCAGTAAGAGTCAGAGTTCAGTTTGAGAATAAAAATGTGGTGGCTGTGAATGGAATGTGTGTTGAGGGAGGTAGTGCGGGACGATGGATGGAAATTCAGTATTCAGTTTTTGACAGGGAGGGAGGAGAAATTTCTATATCTCTTCTCGCTGTTCCTCTAGACGCCTACTGCATTCCAGAATGACTTTCTTTTCCTTAAACTTTCCATGTGTTTGCAAGCTTTATAATTCTGAACATGTACTGTCCTTTCTATCTCTTTATCCTTCTTTTCCTGGAAGGCATCTTTTAAACTTTACAAATGCAAATAAAATTTTGTTTTTTGTATTAAGGTTCCCCTGCTTCAACCAAAGCTAATCTTGGCATTTTTTGTTGGAGCTCACTTAGCCCAATATTTCTAACATATTTCTCACACATTTCCTTAGAGATTTTGTTGTGATGTATCTGTGGAAAAAAATGAAATAGAGCTAAGGAGACCTGAAAGTTTTGAGGATTTTCCACTTATCTCTTAAGTGTGGATTTGATCATTGTGTAAAACCATTCTGCATCTATAAGTTCTTTGAATCTGAGGGTGAAAAAGAATTGAAAGCTAAAACCAACCAATCAAATAAACATAAACACAAAGAATATAGAATATATTCTATATAAACATGTATAATATGTTCATCTATTTGAGATTTTTTCCTAATCATCAGGGAGCAAGCAATCTTTCCCTCACTCCCAGATTCTCTACCCCCATCCCAGCCCATATATCCACAGGCACAAACTTGCATAAGGTCCCCAGAGACATCTACCACTTTGCCTAAATTCCTCACCTTTCATTGTTTGTTGAAATATGAATACCTGATGTCTTAGTATGCTTTTGCACATAATAAGCATTATAATAAAGCATTGACTTTCACTGGAATTAGCACAATTATGAGACTCAAGAATAGCATTGGCACAATTAATACTAGCCCCTTTCAGTGTTTTGGCCACGTTTGGGAAATAACAGTTTTGTATTCTATTTGATTTTGAGCCCAACATCCTGTTTCTGACGTATATCTATCAACAACCTCATTATTATCTTTTACTGTTGTATCACAAATGTTTCCTTTTGGTTGAAAATTTTTGATTAGCGGTAAAGGGAGATTTATGGACTGGGAAAGCAAAGAGTTTATTTTTTTTCTCTGATTGCTTCTAAATCTATATTGAGTAATAGAGTGGGCAGTGGATTTTTTTTTAATAATTTTTCCAATAGAATTACATCCCCATTTACTCATCCATCGAGTTTCAAGAGTTTTACAAGAAGGTTTATCACTTGTTCAACATAGAGTGATAAATTCATTGACAACTGTTTTATTTTCTTATGCACTCATAGAATTTCTCATATCAATTGGAGTTTATAAAACTAAAAACAAAGAAAGACTGCTAGAATTATTGATTAACTGGAAATCCTAGAATATTCAGGGCAAACAAAACAAACAGTAACGTTGGTTTGGCCATGGCCATTTTCCATACTCTCAGATGATTGCTGGCTTATTTGCTTTACTTCAGAATATATTGATCAAGGATAAAAGTGACTCATGGTTTGATTTAATCATTGAAAACAAAAATGTTTGTCTTTGAAATACAACTTGGGTCATGGTTTCATAGTTTGGTGGATCTGGTGCTAGTGTTGAAAAGTTAAAACTATTGCTTTGTAAATCTTGGTCAATCATCAACATTTGGCTTGGACACTGAAATCCTAAAACAGAGGCTCATGAGTAACAACAACCTCCAAGTTGGAGCAGCAGAACAGTTTGCAAATGTGTATTTGGTCTGGCATTTCTGCATTATTTGCTAAACCCACAAAATGTAGATTTTTATCTCTAACTTCTGTTCACTCACTTGTGGCTACTTTAGGAAGTAGTTTTTCTTCCTTGACTTTCACAATGAGAAATGTAAGACCATCCCTTGGCACAATTTAGACACTGCTTAATAGCAGCAGCTAGCTTATTTTACTTTTGTGAAGATCAACATTCATAATCTTTTAAGAAGTTTTTAAAAACTTTTCTTTTTAAAGTACTTTTGGTTTTTTTTGGTTGAATAGTTCACAGACTAACTAGGTTAATAGCATCTCACCCATCAGATTATAATGAAATTATTCTCTTTTCAATAGCCTTGAGAGAATATTGCTTCATACCTAAAGGTGAAAAATCAAAAATCAAAACAGGATATAAGAGATCATTTCTGGGAACTGCATCCCATAGTTTTACTGTTTAAAAAAGTAGCAGGAAACATTTAATAGTCCTCTGTGTAATACATTGAGGTTTTCTTCTGAAATTTACCTAGTCTTTTAGGAATGAAAGGTATTGAAAATTCTATTTTGGCTGAGTAAAAGGATTTTAATGGCCTGTCTAGTAGCTGAATTTAAGCAAGCTGGTGTGCCACTACATTGCCAAGACAAATGAAAACTGATTACTTGCTGTTGGAACCAATTTAGTTAGGTAACACTGCATTTTTCAGGCCTCAGGGGAATGAGTTATTCAGTTTAAGTGAATTAGCTTCACAAATGCCACAGAGCTATCATTTCAAAATTGAATTCATGGTTCCTGATTTGTTGAAACCTTCAGTGACTTTCCATTGTGTAAAGAATAATGCACTGCTTTCAAACTTACCATTCCACTTTCATTTCCCTTCCAAACCCCTACCTTCTTTGGCCCACCTTAATTTGCTCATCTTTCACTGAGCCTATCATGCACTCTTAATTCTTAATTCCTGTAAAAGTTTCACTTTTTCTCCTAGACATGCTCCAAGTCCTCTTTAAATTCTACCCATCAAAGTCACTTTCTCCAACCCCTTAATTCACTCTACATTAATTTACTGAGTCTCTTTTATGTGTTTCTATGGCTCCAAAACATGTTTATGACATTAAAAAAACAAAAAACACTGGCGATTTTCAAAATTTCTTTGTTAGTCTACGTGAAGCTCTAGTCGAGTAGACGTTAGTCCTTGGACTGCTAACACCAAGGGCAGCAGTTGGAAACCACTAGCCACTCTAGGGGAGAAAAATGAGGTTTTCTATTCCAGGACAGGGTTACAGTCTCGGGAGCCCACAGGGACAACGCTACTGTGGCAGTCACCTAATCTGGGGCCAGTTTGAGGAGTGAGAGTGGGGGGGGGTAGGATCTGCCCTGTCAGTTTGGAGAGAGCCAATGAGACCACTGTGTGGGCATGGCTTTCTCCTCTGAGAATTCTGGGGAAATATGATAGTTCCTTCTTGGATGTGAGAGAAGTTATCTCACTCAAGGCCTTGGAGACACTCAACTGACAAGGCTGACTTCCTCCCAGACATCCCTGAGGAGAAGCCACTGGCGCTCCCTACCCTGATGCAGCCCTGCGAGCTGGAGGAGCCACTTGCAGATCCCTGCCATCTCTGAGATGTTTGCAATACCACTGGATCCAAAGACAGTCTACCCCCTGGCCTGTGATTGTCTACATTTGGCATCATTGTATGTGTTTCATGAGTCTGAAGAGGACTTTATAGATTTAAGTGACCAGATTTTAACATTGGTAAAGCGAGAGACCATTGACTGAGGGGTGGTGGTGGTGGTAGAGGGGGTATATTCCCTTCCAATTCTCCCACCATTTCCTAGCATTTCATGCATTCTTTCCAAAAATCATGATTTTTTTTTAAAACACCGTGAGACTTGCGAAAAATTGTTTGAATTTGGGACAGTCCCGCCAAAAGCGGGACATTTGGTCACTTTATTATCGATTGCTTTCAGACATTTGGGCTAATATCGGCCTTTAAGACTTGATCTGGACTGCGCTTGGATGTTTTTCTCAATGTACAGTTGTTCTTGTATATAAATCTGTTTGTTATACACATATGCATGCTTACGAATTTGTTTCTCTAGTTTACCTGGACTAACACAGCGACCCTGTCCAATATGGTCACTCTAAGTTGAAACCAACTGAATGCAATGAATGCGACTTTTTTTGAGTTTGATATTAGTCTCCTTAGCAAAACTGTGAGCTCATAGTGTCCCAGTTATTAAACCTTAGAAGAGTTCTTGTCTTCTATGTAGGAGACCTTGGATCAGTTTCTAGATAAGGTGCCTCGCATGTAGGCACCATATAATGCTGAGCAGGTGTTATTGGAACTTATGGACCAGGATGAAAGGCCTGGTTAATTCCTGCTGAAAGCAAGTTGAGGAAAATTTCATGGCTCCCTATGATCCAAGCATGGAGATGGTGCAGGAGTGGGTAACACTTTGTACTATGTATGGAGTCTCTATTAAATAGAGGTCTGCTTCACAGCAGTTAATAGTAATGAGTATGCAAGGAGCCTGTCCCTAGCCCTCTTAGTGTGTGTGTCTATTAGGACTCGCAGGAGGCCTGGTGACCCTAGCAGGTAAGTGCTGTATTGCTCACCACAAAGTTAGTGGTTTAAATCGACCAGACACCCTGAGGTATACACTCCCATAAAGATTTATAAAAACCTCAGAAGCGTTACATAGAGTTGTTATGAGTTGGGATCAATGATATGACAATATTTTCTCCCGTGTGTGTGTATGTGTGTATGTGAGTGTATGTGCGTGTGATATAGAGAATTATTTAGTGCCTAAACCATGGTAATATATTATTTTCCTGTAGCCACTGTAACAAATATCACAAGTATGTGGCTTAAAACTCAGAATTTTATTCTGCCAATGTTCCAAATGCTTGAAATCTGAAATCAAGGTGTTGGCTCCTTCTGGAGGCTCTAGGAGAGGACTCCGTTTCATGCTGCTAGTTTCTAGTGCCTGTTTCTAGTCCTCTGAATTTCTTTGATTATAGCCACATTACACCACTCTATGCCCCCATCTGTACATTGACTCTCTGTATGATATGCATAATAGCATTTAGAACCCAGACAGATAATCCAGCAGAAATTCTTCTTTAAATCTTTAACTGAGTAAAATATTTTGCCATTTAAGGTAATAATCATTAACTTAAATATAAAAATAGAGAGAATTCTATCACAGATTATATATTTTACTAAATTTCCTTTTTAAATATGAAACCATTATAGAGTAAAACATATTTAAAGAGATATTATTAAAATATACCTGACAGTTCATTGTCTCTATAATCAGGATATAGTAAACAAATCATAATATCACATATTTTTATTACAGTGTTTTCTGATTTTTAAATATGGAATTGTACATTTATGGATTAATTTTGGGCCCATAGTTTAGAAAAGTCAGTTCACCCCCTTCTAAAATGTATTTAGAACCCAGTCATTTATGTAATATGAAACAATATATGTGAATAAGATCCAGTTCTTTTTCCCCTCTCCCCAGGTGATTATTAGTGGAAAATAGACAGGAAAGCAGGACTGTGTTGACAATCTATGCAACCATTTTGTAAGTGAAAGTGTTAACAGAATTTCCAGCCTTCTATATGAGAAGGCAATTAATATTTATCTCTGGATCCTTAAATTCTGGCTAAAGTGGTAAATCAACTATATTTCTGGAAATATTTATTTGGCAAAACAACCCTTTATTAAACAGAGTATAAATAATTAAACTATAAAAAATTGATTGGTTGTCAAAGCTGTGAATGTCTCTGATCATCCCAACTCTTCTATGATGTTTTAAATATATATAAAACTCATATATAGAAGAATTCTATATATATAGTATTCTTATAAGAGATGTTGATTCTTGTTGGGCAAGAGGTGTCTAAGCCAAAGAAATTGTGACACTTTATGAAATGAATGTCATACCTTTATATTGTATCCTTCACTGAGGATGTCCAAGGTGATATTTCCTACATGGCTTTGTGGACATGTGCATACACTTCTGTGAAGAATACCCAGGATGAGGAATGCCGGACACTGGCTAGGGTTTCTGTTTTATGATTTTCTTGGAAATTGCTGACAAGTGTGAATTATGGTAGTATTTCGATTCTGAATATTTATTTACATTTAGAAAGAACTCTTGGTGAGCCTGAAGTTGTGTAGTTGAGGTTTTCCTTCGGGAACAGGGGGAACATTTCACACATTTGGGAGGTGTTTATGAACAATTTCTTGGAGAGATGAAATTGAACTGCAACTGAAAGAATGAGTGAATGTATTTAGACAACCTAGAGAATATAGTCATTTTAATTAAAAGAAATACTATGAGATATAAGAAATTGTATACATAAGACACTATACAGTTTATGCTATTGGAGTATACTGTCAGAGATGAATAATGAGAGACAATAAAAATGGGCATGCACATGAAAATCAAAGGATAGAATATTTTGAATGAATTGTAATAGGAAGTTGGACTTTTTTTCAATACATGATGAATATATGATGAGGTACCTGTGAAGCATATAGGCTTGAGACAACTTCTGTAGATTCAGGGAAAAGGTATAAGTACCTAAACTATGTACTGAGAGACATCTAGCTTTCTATATGTAGCAGAAAATTGGCTATAATTCTGAAGTTCAAGGGACAGATCAGCAAGAGTTATAGAATTAGTAAATTTTCAGCAGAAAAATTATTGGAGGAATCCATTTTAAAAGACTCAGAAGAGCTCCTTAAAAGCGAGGATGTAATCTTGCAGTCTTGCTTGCTTTGAGCATGTCTCTAAGAAAACAGAAATCATTACAAGAGAAGATCATGGTAAATACAGGACCAGTGAAAATGAGGGAAATACTCAGTGAGATGGTCTGGCATAATAGACAAAACAATGGCCTCATACCTAGCAAAATTCAAGAACATGGTGGAGGCTTGTGCAGTGTTTTGCTGTTATCCATAAAGATACTATAAGTCAGGGGAAGTTTGGTGACACCTACCAACAGAAGTCATAATTACAAACATGGTAGCAGGTCAGTGAAGAAAAGATGTTCATAAGGGAGACAGAGCAGCAATAAAAAGAGTACAATAAAAAGAGAACAAGGTGTCACTAATTTAAGAAAGTCGTTTTCACCAAGGAACTGATGAATTGAAGGAAAGTACTTCAGATGAGAATATGGAGAAGTGTCAATTTTATTTAAAATTTGGATAATAGTTGGTTCTTGTGGTCAACAACATGACCACCATCCTAGGTTCACAAGTCGTTGGAATTGACTGAAGACACAGCAACATTTTTTGTTTTGTTGTTGGTGTAGACCAAAGACATTTCAATAGAGTGTTAAATTGTAACCCAGTCATCAATGGATATTTACCTGAGATACATTACCTTGAAACTGCATGGGAAAAGAAAGAGTGATGTCATACTGGATAAAGGAGGATGGTTTTATATTTGTGTGGCTAAATCAGGAATGCTGAACTTCCAAGTGTATAGAGAGTCATGAGAAAAGGATTTGTGTAGAGAGTGGGTGATTGGCAGAAAAATATCCAGGTGGATAGAGGAGAGAATAGAATCTGATTTATACATGCAGGGTTGGTTTTGAATCAAAAGGGAGGGATATTCTCTTCTGAGTCTATAGGGAGCAAGGGTAATGTGCAGTACTGAAGAATGAAGAAGTTTAAGATAGTTCCTGCTGAAGATTGTATTTGTACCATTGTGTATCTGAACATTGAAATAAGAAAGTATTAACAGTTGAAAAAGTCAGGAGCACAGCCAAAAGGAACTGACCAAGGAACAGGTGCCAAGCTACCTGTACTAAGGGACCATCTGTCTTGGGGCTTGTAAATTCATGGGATTTTCTTTTAACTGGCAATTCTGGCCACCCAGGCAGAAGAGCAGGCAGGATGGATTTTCTCATTTTCCATAATTAGAATTTTGTGTGGTTAATTTCAATGTGATAAATAGGGTAGGAGAGATTTGAAGTTGTCAAAAATTCCACTGTCAATCCTCATAATCACACTATCTCTTGCACTGGGCAAAGCTTTTTTTTTAATTGAGGTTTCTCTCTTTGTTATTGTTGTAAATTTTCTTTTTGTGTATGTTTTTCTGTATATGAAATCCAGGATAGGTGAATCTGTAGAGACAGTAGCTGGTTTCTTGGTGGTAGGGCTGGGGAGGTTGGAGGGAAATGAGGATTAAACAATAAGTGAGGATATAACTCACAAAAAATTAACTAATAAAGATAGATATGACTGCAGAAAATGCTCTAAAATGGATTGTGCTATGGATTGTACAACTCTTCTTAATATGGTTGAATGATTGAATTGTATGATAGGTGAATTATGTGCCAATAAAAGCATGAAAAAACTCACAGAGCTTAAAAAGCAGAGATGGTATTTTGAAGATTAAGGTGCTCCTGACCCAGGCCTTGTTGTTTTCAATTGCCTTATATGCATATGAAAGCTGAGCAATGAATGATGAAGCCTGAAGAAAAATAGATGCCTTTGAATTATGATGCTGGCAAGAATGCAAAATATACCACGGGCTGCCCGAAGTATAAAGACATCTTTTGGAAGCAGACACGTTTTGGAAGAAGCTCAGTCTGAATGCCCTTTAGTAGCAAGGATGGTGAGACTTTTCACATTTGCTTTGGGTCTGTCCTCAGGAGAGAGTGATCCTTGGAGAATGCCATCGTACTTGGCAAAGCCGAAGGTCAGCTATAAAGAAGACCCTGATGAACCTGCAGTGGCTACTGCAAGGCGCTCAAACTGTGAATGATGCGGGACCAGATAGTGCTTCCTTTTCTTATTTTGTATACGTATCTCTCTGAGTCGGAACTCACCCAAGGGTACCTTTCAACAACGGAGACATGATGTGATGGCTAGAGAGAGTAGCTATGGTCATAAACGCTGGGTTGTCCAGAAATGGAGGGTGGTGGTCTGTACTTTGGGAAGTGTTTCTCTTAGAAAGGAGTGGGGGACACTTCTGAATGCAAAGTGGATGAGCTGAAGTGTAACCGGCCCCCCCTCATCCAAATGACAACTAAAAATTTTTAAACAAAAATAGGATAGAAGATCATGTATGAGTTTGGCAGAAAATAGCAGGCTTGCAGGTGTTTGTACCTCTCAGTGTCTGAAGAACAGATGTTGTCAGTGAAGCATTGGAAACTGAAAAGAATAAAAATGATGGTTAGAGAATCACTATGATCAACATATCCCCCATCCCCACCCTGGGGGATAAATAACAGAAAAATGGGTGAAGGGAGACAGCCATCGGTGTAAGACATAACAAAATAATAATTTATAAATTATTGAGGATTCATGAGGGAGGGGGGCTGGGGAAAGGAAGAAACAAATGAGCAGCTGATATCAAGGGCTCAAGTAGAAAGAAAGTGTTTTGAAAATGATGATAACATGTGAACAAATGTGCCTGACACAATGGATAAATGTATGTCTTGATTAAGAGTTGTAAGAGCCCCCAATAAAATGATTAAACAAATAAAAGAATTATTCTTTGAATGGAAGAAACCACACATGGAAACTTCCCTGTACTTTTGACAAGAAGTGGGAAGAGAAGTAATTCACGGTGAAGGAAGCACCAGGGAGTTCAGTGATGGAAATGAAAGAGACACCGGGAAGGGCAGAGGTAAAAGTTCAATGCTTGGGTGACCTTGGATGGCCTTGAATTTTTCAACTCACAAAGTCAATCATTTTGGCTGCCTACTAAGTTATAAAGACAACAGAACTCTTAGGCTACTTATGCTCACTCAATATACTTATATACTTATGAAAATTGACTCTGAAGATATCACCCAGATCTTTAAATGTGAGAAGTTGGAGAAACTCATGATGAAGCCAGCCTTAAAAATAGGCTTAAGCATAAGCCTTAAGAAATTTTTATATTTGTTATCTTAAAATCAGATTAGCCTAAGAAGTCATTGCGATTCCATTAAAAGTTTGGGAACATACTATTAATACTTTAAAAATTCCTTTCTGTATTAGTACATTTGATTAAAATGATTTCCATATTTTCTATGCAATAAATCATGAGTGAGGAAACGAGCCAGATATCCCAAAATTTTTATATATTTTTAATGCAAGACTGATTATTAAATATGAGAAAGTTAAATTTACTTGAATCAAAAATTATTTTCTCTCATTTACTTTTCTATTGACCTGCTTTTGAAACCTCTACTCTATGTGATTAAAATGGGAATGATTTTTATTCTCTATAAAATTTGATGAGAAGCCATTATTGGTCTGCCTCTCTTTAACCTTGGAGAAAATGTACTCTGCTTCAAGCTTGACTTAAAGAAAGAGAATACAGTGACAGATAAGTAGATAAAAATTATGTCCCTTAATATATTTTGAGAATTATTCTTATACACTTATAAAATATATGTGCATAGATAAGGGTATATATATTTAAATTACTGATGTTATCAAGTCTAAAATTACTATGGAAATGGCTGAAATATAATAGATTATATAACTTTTTAATGAAAAATTATTTCAAGATTGGTACATAACAATCTGGACTCTGGAAATATTCAACAGAATAAGAAGTATTTTAAGACATGTTACCTCCCCAATAGATACGGTACCTTAACACAGCATGCCCAAAACCCAGATAGTGTTCAGAGTGTTGTGTTTAGAATTTAGCAAGAAAAGAACAAAAGCTTGGATATCAACCAATTTGGGATGTAATTTAACTAACCTGTTTAATAATGTTTTATTTCAAATAACTGAGAAGGAACATTTTCTGGGCAGATTCTAATTTTTTGGCTCTACTATGAGGTAAGCTCTGCTATTGAGCTGGCTTGACATTTCACTTCTAATTCCTGGACAAAGGTCATAGCAGTTTAGTTTTGCAGAGAAGCACACAGCTTTTTTTCTGTTGACATTTCACTCGGTCATTTCTATTCCATTGAAAAAAGCTACCTCCTAAATTTCCTCTCTACCTCTGTTTTCTCTTAAGTTCTACCTCATCCCAGTCTCTGTTCCCTAGAACTGGTGATAGCTTTTAATCCCTAAGAGCCATCCTATCCATTTTGGAACTAATTCTGTCAAAGAAGTGTCTCAAAAGCCTCTACATCTGCTAAGCCTGGAATTATTCTTATGGCTTGAAAGGAGCTTTGGTGATGCAGTGGTTCCTGGGTTAAACTACTAACCACAAGGTAAGCAGTTCAAAATCACCAGCGACTCTTTGGGAAAAAGATGAAGTTTTCTATTCCTGTTAAGGCTTATAGTCTCAGAAACCCATAAAGGCAGTCCTAACATATTTTACAGGGTCACTATGAGTCATAAATGACCCAATGTCAGTCAATGTGATTGAAAATTTGAATATATAGTGCTGCAAATGAACCTGCTCAACTTTTGACATGGAGGGAGATGTTATTTTTACAATCCTGCTCTGAAAACAAGTTTGTTTTTACCCTGAAGAAAGATATTATCACTAGTTTCATAAAATTACCTTAGCCCCAGTGTGATGATTTATAATTTCCCAGTATAAGATGATAACGATGTCTTTAAAGTGAACCACAAACCTATAGGAACCATAGATATATGAATGGATTTTGGGCTCCTCCTTGATTCTACTCCCAATCTGAGAATCATCAGTTCTTATAACATGGGCTAGCCCCATAATTGTCCTCATGGAGAGGTCACTGAGTGCTACAGCAAAGCGTAATGCAGAACAGCAATGCAGCATGAGTAGGGTCTGAGGTCTTACAGGCATGTCATAAAATAAGCAGCCATCTAAGTAAGGTGTCGTCTAAGTTCACATGGAAGAGCACACAAGATTGTGTGCACAAGGATTCCAAATGTTAAAACTCAAGATCCAAGGAGGGAACAGTTTCGGAGCTTAAATTGTGAGTCGCTGGTTTGCTGAAGGCTACAGAGGAGAGTGAAAGCAGAAAACCTATTTGGAGATTTCACACATGGTTTAAGCCTCCAGTGAATTACCTGAATTACATGAATGGGAATAGCCTTGCTATCAGACAGAGAGCATTGTAGAGTCAGATATGGTGATGCGGTTAGGTTAAAATGTAGTACCTTTTCATTTTATCTCCCTTTAGGCCTATTTTAAAGTTGATTCCTTTTTAATATGTTCAGCTTTCTTTTCTATTACAGTTTTTCTGCATTTTGTGTAGTCAGTTGAGATTTAGTTTAAAGCCTGTTTGTAATAAGATTGGATGATTAAATTGTACGATATTTGATGTATATGTGAATACACTGATTTTTAAAAGGCAACTGCAAAGAGCATGTCTTTAAGCTAAAGTCATATGATTGGTTTTTGTTTATATTTTCCTCCAAAAATCCAACCAGATCTAATACTGTCTAATTGGTGCCAATCCACAATAACCCTAGAGGACTGAGGAGCACAGCCCCAGGGGTTGCCTAGTGTGTGACTCTTCGTGGGAGTTGAAAGCCTCCCTTTCTCCACACAGGAGTGTGGAGAAGATGAACTGTCGGTGGCAGGCTAAAATGTAACCCCCACACCATCCAGAGCACCTAGCTAGCATTAATCTCTGCTCCAAGCATAATCGAGCTTCTTCCCTGGAGCCCTGGTAGTGCAGTCACTAAACACTTACTTGTTTCATTGTTAAATGAAAGACCTGCACATTCAGTGACATGATTGAAAATGGCAAATATACATATGAACTTTGTCAGATAGAATATATAGGAATCAAATTAATTACATCTGTGGGAAGAGGTGATGGAGAAGATACCATCAAGCAGAACAAGGCCAAGGGGCCAACTATGGAAGTTCAGTTTTTCCCCAGTGATTTTATTGGGGGCTCTTGCAGCTCTTATAACATTCAACACATCATCTGTATCAAGCATATTTGTACACATGTTGCCATATTCATTTTCAAATATTTTCTACTTGAGCCTTTGGTATAAGCTCCTCTTTCCTCCTCCTTTTTGTAATAAATCATTTTGTTGGGGGCTCATACAATTCCCATCCCAAATAATATGCATGTCAATTGTATGCAGACCAAATTTGCACACTTGTTATCATCATCACTCTCAAAACATCCTCCCTCATAGTCCCCCAGTAACAGCTTCCCATATTCCCCTTCTCTCCCTAGTCCCCCTCTCCCACGAACCCTTAATAATTTACAAATAGTTACTACTTTTTCATACAATACACTGTCCAATGTGTTTCTATACTCCCCTCCCCATTGTCTGTTCCCCAGAGAGGAGGTTAAATGTAGATCCCTGGAAGGTCAATTTTAAGGAGGAGACTATTAAAACAAGTATACAAGAGCTAACTTAAATATACTTAAATATACTCCATCTGAATTTAGAAACCACCTCAAGTACAGAGTTGATATTTTAAATACTAAGGAATGAAGAACACAGTTGTGTGATGACATCAAGAACATCATAAATGAAGAAAGTAAAAAGCCACTTAAAAGACAGGAAAGAAAGGAAAAAGAATGAGTGCCTGAAAAAAGGTGGGGTGGGGAACCGATCACAGTGATCGATGTATAATGCCATTCCTCCACCACAAGAGTGATGAACAACAGGACATGGGTGCAGGGAGACAGTGGCCAATGTAAAATATGAAAATAACACTAATTAATAAATTATCAATGATTCATGACTAAGGAAGGATGAGGGAGATAGAGAAAAATTGAGTAGTTGATATCAAGTAGAAAGAAACTCTTGAGAATGATGATGGTACAAATGTACAAATGTGCTTGACACAATGATGGATGTATGGATTGTGATCAGAGCTGTATGAACCCCCAATAAAATGATTTTTTAAAAAGGACACACACACAAAAAAGAATGAGAAAACCAAAAGGAAGAATGCATGCGGCATATCTCATTCTGAAAGAACTGAGGTAAAATATATAAGCACCAAGTTGAAAATTATTGAATTCTATAGGCCATGTAACAAAAGAAGACAGAAGAAATACATAGAATTGATGTACCAAAACAAAGTGTTCGGCATTCAGTCATTTCAAGAGGTTGTGTATGATTAAGAACCAGTGATACTGAAGGAAGACACCTAAGCTACACTGAAACTACTGATGAGAAACAAACGTCCAGCAATCGATAGAACACCAATGGCTATGTTTCAGCAACCTAATGATGCATTGGAAACATTTCCTCACCTATGCTAGGAAATTTGGAAGGGATCCACCATGCCAACTGACTGGAAGTGATGCATATGTGTGCCATTTTTCAAAGGCCACCAGACAGTATATGGAAATTATCAAACATTTTTAATATCACCTTCAAGTAAAATTTTGCTGAAGATAAGCCAGAAATGCTTGCAGCAGTATAGTGGAGGGCCTGCCAGAAATTCACGCAGAATTTCAAAGAGAATGTGAAATCAGGGTTACTGCCCTTTTAAGAGAGATTTTGACTGAAAACAGAAAAAGCATAAAGATAAAATGTTTAATTATGTTTCGTAAAGGCACTCACGTTTGTGGATCATAACACATTTTGGGAAACATGGTAAAAATTAGAAATTCCAGAGTACATTTGTACTCATGAAAAGTATCTACATAGATCTAGAAATAATCATTCGAATAGAATATAGGGATCCTCTATAGTTTTCAAAAGAATGGTGCATAACATTTATTTTTCATTATCCTTATGCTATCTATGTATTGAATAAATAATCCAAGAAGCTGGACTATATGAAGAAGAACTCAAGAATGCTGAATCAGGACTGGTGGAAAGCTCATCAATACCCTCAGATATGCAGATAGTCCAACATTGTTTGATGAAGGCTAAGATTACTTGAAGCCCTTACTGGTGAAAACCAAAGTCTACATTTTTCCATGTTGTTTGCAACTTGATGTAAAGAGGGAAAAATAACCACACTTTTGGACCAGTAGGGAAACACAACTGAGGTGGCCAAGAATTTCCTTTTACTTGGATCTACAATCAATACTCACGAAAGCAACAGTCAAGGAATCGAAGGGCATATTGCATTTGGTATACCTGTAGAACAAGACTTGTTTTTTTGGGTGGGGGGCATCACAGTCCTCTGGTGGTCATGGGAGCTACCCAGCACTGCTCCTGAGAGCCGCTGCTGGACTTGAACCGCCAAGCCCGTGGGCTGCAGTTCCGCACTCAATCACATATGCCACCGGGGCTCAGCCCCTGAACACGACTTCTTTAAAATACTGAAAATCACAGTAAACTAGTGTCCTCTATTTTATCTCTCTGGACTCAAATATCCATTGCCCTGATTACTCAGATCTCACAGACAAATTCATGCTTCAAGGGTTCATTAAGAATGGGAAGATGTTTAAATGTCAGTGAGAAATGTTCAGGGATGAGCAGTTCCTCAAGACATATTACAACATTCTGTCAAGTCAGCTAATAAAGGTCCAAAGGGCATACCACTCGGCACTAAGCCTCCACCAGAAGGCATTCAGCTTAAGCTCTGAGCGTCTCAAATGAAGTGCCCAGGGGCACCTCACTGCTGAGCCAGCTGCCTGCACGAAAGCACGCAGCTTAACTTGCTCCATGGGTAGAGAAACCCATCACTGTTTCAGGCTTTGGCTCTTGATCCTGCTACCGCTCCTGTCTTAGTATAATTGTCTTCTGGACACCAGAGGTTCACTTCACAGGGATCTTGAGTTTGAAGGATGCCCTTCACTTCTGGATCTTGCTGGTGATGTTATCTGGTCCCTCCTCATGGTTCTCAGAGGGTTCACTGACACTCCAGGGAATCCTATTTTCAAATACAGATGAATTCTATCAGTTTCTTGTTAGACACCTACTGGGAAAAATCATTTGCTAGGAGTTAGAGAATTTGGTTAGAAGAGCCACATAAGATAATTTACTGTTCCAGAGCAAGGATATCACTTTGATGGGTGCACTAGGGTGGGTTCTCTAGAGAAGCATATAGTAAAAGATTGATCTCAAGAATGACTCACAGAGATGTAGAAATGGGTATTATAAGCGGGGTCTTCTCCTGCTTTGCGTAGCTACAAGGGCCGATGAATGGGACACAGTAAAGTAGGAAGACTACTGGTCAAGGCAGAGCTGAATAAGTCGGAGGTGAGCTGAATGAACGCAAGTTCAGCAGTCTGTGGACAGTTTCTAGAATGGCAAGTGATCTAACAGGATGCCCACAAATTATGTGCAGGGTCCACATCCAGCAGAACTGAGCTAATTTCTTCACATTGTCTCTCTTTACTAAGAGTAGGCCATGCCCCAAATGAAACTTCCCTCAAGGATGTCACAGCTGTGAGTAGATGAAGAACCTGGTTCTCTACCTTATTATTTCCACACCTGCTTGGCTGCTTTACAGAAGATCTTATCATGGCAATGACCACATATCACGTCATGGGAGAAACCTGACCCGGTCAAGTTGAAATAAAACCTATTACAATGCCTGGTGTGCTCCTGACCCAACAGATGGTATTTTAAATTGCATCATACACATGTGAAAACTAGACAATGAGTAATTGTGCAGGACCGGGCAGAGTTTCATTATGTTGTACATAATGTTGTTTTGTGTTGGAGCAGGCACCAGGACATTGGACAACATGAGTTGGAATTGACTTCCTGACAATTGACAATATGACTATTTGGGAGCTTGTTAACTAAGTTCAAAATGACGATTAGGAGAAAAGACCTGGTGACTTGCTATTGTAAATCTCACAACCTAAGGGTCTTGGAGGGAAATTCAACTTCATCTTATAGAGGTGTCTATAAACCTAAACTCACTGTGTAATATTTATTTTGACTCATAGTGACCCTATAGGACAGAAAACAACTGGCCTTGTGGTTTCTGAGACTAACTATTTACAGGTGTGGAAAGCCTCCTTTTTTTGCTAATGGATTTGCTGGTGGTTTTGAACTACTAATTTTTTTAAAATCATTTTATTGGGCGCTCATACATCACTTTTCATCATACATAGTTCAATACATAGTTACATATACTGTGCCAAGCACCCCCACTTGCCTGTCCTCATCAACATTCTCCCAACTTCTGCCTTTCCCCTGGGGCCCTTGATATGAGCCCCCCCCTACCTTCCCCCTCCAACCTTTCCCCCCTCACCCCAGTCCTCTTTACTCTGCAGTCATTATTGTTTTGTCATATCCTACACTGCCTGACACCTCTCCCTGCCCACGCCTTCCTATGTCCATCCTCCAGATAGGATACAGTCTGCAGATCCCCACAGCTGGTTTCCTCTCTCCACCCCATCCTCCCTCCACCCATCTGGCAACTTTACTCCCACCAATGACCCCAAGGGTTTATCCACCCTGAGTTCCCTGCGTTTCCAGCTCCCATTTATGTCAGTGCACCTCCTCCAGTCCAGCTGGAGCTGCAGGGCAGAGTTGGGACTGTGGTGTTTGGGGGAAGGAAACCTTCAGGAAATAGAGAAAAGTTTTATGCTTCATTGCTACCTCACTGCCCCTTGATTGTCCCATCTCCTCCCCATGACTCCCCTGTAAGGGGATGTCCAATTGCCCCCAAGTGGGCTTCGGGTTCCCACCCTGCTCTCCCCCTCATTCTTACTGATTAAATCCTTGTTCTTTGGTGTTTGATGTCTGCTCCCATTGACCCCTTGTGATCACACAGCGCTTCTTTGCTGTTTCTGAGCTGGATGGCCACTTGTTCATCTTCTAGCCTTTAAGATCCCAGCTATTTTATTATTTGGTGGCTGGGCACCATCAATTTCCTTGGCTCTGTCTGCCTCTGCACCCTTTTGTCCTCAGCGATCATGACAGGATAGTGGGCACTCAATGATATGTTTTTTGTTCTTTGATGCCTGATAGCCTGGTTCTTTTCACTCCTCATGGTCGCACAGGCTGGTGTGCTTCTTCTGTGGTAGACCTTGTTGCACTTGAACTACTGATTTTGACATTAGTAGCCCAACACATAATCAATATACCATGAAGGCTCCTCCAGAGTGGCTGAGAGAGTAACCTAAACAATGCACAGAAAAAAAAATGAAATCACTGCAGTCCAAGTATCTCAACCTATACCGACCCTAGTAGGGTCACTAAAACAAAACAGAAAGATGCTAAGTCCTCTGCCATCAAATTATCCTAGCTATACGCCCCCTAAGAGTGATTCTGCATGGTAAACCTTCACAGGAGCAAACAGCTTTATCATGTCAAAGAAGTTGCAGGAAGATTTGAACCTTTAGCTTTGTGATTTGAAGCTCAACACGCAACCCACAACCTCAGCTGGGCTGTAATTCACTCTGTAGAAACTGATTTTATTAATTTGCATAAGCAGGGAGCTGGTCGTGTTCCTCATCACCTCTGCCTCTGTGCTTTTATCAATGGGAAAATTGTCTAGACTCTGTCATTTGATTAAAGAGCCCTGTTGGTGCTGTGGCTCAGGCATTGGATTGCTAAGTGTTCAGGAGGAGAAAGAGCAGAATATCTGCATCCATAAAGACTTGCTTTCTTGGGTTGCTATAAATCACAATGAACTCAATAGCAGTGGGCTTGTTTGTGTTGGTCGTCATGAATTGAACTGTATCACCCGCCTTTTTCATGGTCTCAGCCATGAACTATGATTCTCAGGGGTTTGCTAGTTACATGGTAGTATGATGTGGCAATTATGTAGTGATCCCCTACTAAAAATAATGCATGAGGGCGCCATATGGAAGAAACTTATTAGCCGATGTGACCCAAGGATTGTGAATCCCTCTGATCATAGTTTAGGGATGTGACTAGCCTTATCAGTCAGAGAGCATTGTAAAGTCAATAATGGAGAACTTAGGTTAAAATGTAAATATCTTATCATTTGATCTACCCTTGGACACATTTTTAAGTGGTTTCAGTTTTTAAAAAGTTGCAAGGAGACTTCATGTGGATTCAGCCTCTGGTGACTCCCCTCTGACCATGGGCTAGGGATGTGAATAGGTGGGCCAGCGTCATTTTTTCCCGTCAGTAGCACCCTTTCTCATCCTTGTCTGCAGACAGACTTCTCTCTGGTCTTGGCCTCTCTGCCATTTGGCTACTTTGCCTCTGCCCTGTTTAAGGAAGATCACGCTTTAGCATTGCCTACATACAGCCAAAGGGATTGCACTCCGTGCTAAGTCTCAGGCTGGAGCTTTCAATGCTCACTCTATTGGTCTGCAAACTTAACCTTCCTGATGAAATACCTCGATCAGCGGTTCTCAACTTGTGGGTTGCGACTTCTTTGAGAGTGGAATCACCCTTTCACAGGGTCACCTAAGACCATCGGAAAACACATAAATATTTCACAATATATAGTTGCATATTGTTTTCTGATTAGTCACAATGCTTTAGTTATGTTCAATTTGCAACAATGAATATACATACTGACTCTCAGATATTTACATTTACATGATTCCTAACAGTAGCAAAATTATAGTGATGAAGTAGCAATGAAAATAATTTCGTTGGGGGGCGGGGATCAACACAACATGAGGAACTGTATGGAAGGATCGCATTGCAGCATTATGAACCACTGACCCTCCTAGACACATCCACTCTGCTTTCCAGCCACCTGATGACAAGTTGCCCTCTGGGTCTGAAGCCACCGCTCTGTCTCATGCAGTTATGCTGAGACTCATACACAGTTTTGGGGATTGAGGAGCTTCAGAGGGCAGGTATCTAGATGTTGAAAGGACCTGCTCCATGCCTGCCCCTCTCTCTTGATAGTAGTGAGACCTCTGTGTGTGCCTGCTTCTGTGATGGCTTATTGAAAACTCAGGAGGATGGCAAACCTGCCCTATATGCACGGTAGGCCTCTGTATACCCGATTTATATGGCCCCATCCAAGCTAGGAAGACCTAGCTAGGGCCAGAAGAGTCACACCAAGTACTTCACAGCACCACACCTCCCACGATGTGCTCTAATGTGATAAACCAAGCACTTTTATAAGGATGCAGAGTGAAATGTAACATCTTAATTCTATCACGACCCTGATCCAATGTAAGGGGAATGTCACCAGAGTGTGACCCAAAACATCTTTTATTTCACAGGAGATAATAGGACAGAGAAGTGAGCAGAGGAGAGAAGGAGACTTATCAAAACCAAGAAAGTGCTAAGAGCAAACTGGGTCCTATGAACCCAGGGTCCATGTATTGTGGCCTCCTAGATCCAGGAGAATATTAATACTAAGAGAAATGCAGATCTCCAAGGAATGCCAAGTGTAGCTACTGACGTGGAAGAGATATGAGGATCTGCTCCCTGAGCTAACACAGCGAAAAACAAAAAGCTTCCCCTGAATCCTCCACCCTGAATTCACATGTATGGCCTCCTAATTTGTCAGAGAATATTTTGGTTGTTAATACCACTCAGTTGCGATATTTCTGCTATAACAGCCCTAGATAACTAAAACAGACACATGATCTCAAAAACATGAATTTGAACCAAATTAGCATACTATAGAATATATATCAGTTTATACAATTTACAATTTCTCTCACAGATGTCTGCTTCATTCAGATATTCCTTCAGATATTA
Organism: Nesogale talazaci; assembly: GCA_004026705.1. Classification (NCBI taxonomy): domain Eukaryota; kingdom Metazoa; phylum Chordata; class Mammalia; order Afrosoricida; family Tenrecidae; genus Nesogale; species Nesogale talazaci. The sequence continues at coordinate 118,807 of PVJH01002409.1, read as the reverse complement.
TTTGGAGGAGGAAGGGAATAATATCTGTGTTATTCAGACAACTTTTGCCCCAGTATATTTTTTTAAGAGTATTTGCATACCAAACAGTTTTGTGAGATAGTGATAGGGTCTCCAGGGGCAAAGGAAAGATTTGTTTCCTGACCAAGGTAATCAAGATATATCTTCCCAAAGAAAATTAGGCTGAAGCATAGATGGATAGGTTAGCTAGCATCATTCTAAAAATATCTGAGGATTTTCTAAGTCAGGGTTTCTAAACTGTTAGCTGGAGCACCGGTGGTAAGGTGTGTAAAGCATTGGGTTTCTACCTACAAGTTGGTAGCTCAAATTCACCAGCTGATCTGGGAGAGAAAGATGAAGCAGCATGCTTCTGTAAAGACTTACCTGTTCTGTCCTTTGAGGTTGCTATGTGTCAAAATTAATTTGATGACAGGGTTTCACTTGATAATTTTGGCAAACTGTGACACAAGCCCTGTGTACAGTCATCCACATAAGTCTCTGGGGAGAAGGGATAAGGGATAACTAATACAAAAATGGACTTCATACTGCTCACTGGAAGACAAGTACTAGCATCCTTTGTTTCCAACCCTCGAGTCTAATGAATTATACTAGCACTCGTGGGATTATAAAAACTCAAACCAAACTCACTACCTTTGAGTCAATTGTGACTGATAACAATGTGATAGCAGAGTAGAATTGCTTTTAGGGGTTTCAAGAATGTGAAATATTTATCGGAGCAGAAAGCCTTATATTTCTCCCAAGGGTCATTTGGTGGGTTCAAACTGCTGAGCTTTGGGTAACAGCAAAATGTGTCACCCACTAAATGCCTATGACAAACTAAAATCCCAAACTCTTTATCCATCGTTGCTAAATGGAAAGAATATACAATTTAGGAAACCTGTCCCCAAATTCTCATTCAGTCGTGTATCGATCTTGTGATGGAGACAATTTTAAAAAATGCTTGGGTCAGTTTTCTCATTCATAATATGAGCTACCAGAGCTGATGAACAATGAAAAATGCTTATATATAGGCTGCTGGGCATATTTCTTGGAGTATAGAGATTAGGATGGATACTAGGACATCTGGTTGTCAAAGTCATATTTTTTTCTACTGTGGCATTTGGGTTGGGTAAAAAAACACCATTTGATGTATTGACTAATGCTTTGTTGTGTTAGTCCAGGTAGACTAGAGGAACAAATTTCATAGACATGCATACGGATATAAAGAAAAGGTTTATATACAAGAGGAATGGGACATTGAGAAAGCATCCCAGTCTAGTCCACTTCAACGTCATAAATCTGATATTAACCTATATGCCTGATATCAGTCTATAAATTCTCCTTCCAACTCATGAAGTCACAGGCCAGTGGGTGCAGAGTCCTGGTGCTGACAGGGGTCTCCCCATGGCTCATTGCTTCCAGGGCTCAGGGTCCATCAACAGCATTCCGTGGTGGCAGAAGCAACTCATCACTGGCAAGGGTCCCCTCAAGGCCTTTTCAACTTCAGAGGTCTGGTTCCATCAGGGCAAGGCCGTGTGCCTTCTCCTCCGGCTCCTGCAGCAGATCGGACACTGCCATCTTGTCTTGTCCATAATTCCTTGTCTCTGAGACTAACTCCCAACAACTGGGGAGATAGCTTCTCATCTTCACGAGGGAAATATCGTGAGATTTCCCAGACGTTTCTGGAGAAAACTATGCCTACATAGAGGCCTCATTGGCTACTCAATGGCTATCTCCAGATTAACAGTTTAGACTCCACGCCTACATCTCAATCATGAAATTAACATAAGCACATGACCGCCACATTTGTATTACTTAGGAGCCCTGGTAGTATAGTAGTTACTCATTAGGCTTTCAACTGCAAGGTCAGCAGTTTGAAACTACTACCTGTTCTGAAGGATAAAGAGGAGACTTTCTATTCTCATAAACAGTTGCCGTCTTGTAAACTCACAGGTGCACTTCTATCATGTCCTCCATGGTTGCTGTGAGTTGGTACTCCCTCAGTGGCCAGGAGTTTGTTTTTTCTGTTCTGTTGTTCACTAATTTCAGGCATAGTCATTATTATAAATAAAGTTTTAAAGTTTCTACCTAATTTCTCACTAGATAATCTGGGAGGAAATGTGGTATTTATATTAATTTGGAAGTACTGATTGGATTAAAAATCTTGCCTTCTTGGCAATATGATTTATTTTGTGTACACTGCACATTTACCCTCAAACATTTTTTAAAAACTATATTTATTTTGAAAGTTCTCTTCTTGACTTTTTCTTTTCTTTTCCTTTTTGTCATTGTACAAGATGCCCAAACATTTTGTTTTTAGCTTCCACTACCAGCTACCAAATGATAAAGCATTTGGGGGTCATAATGGCTCGAAGGTAAGCAAGCAGTCATCTAGCACAGGAGCAACAAAACACACGTGGAAGAAGCACAGCAGCCTATGTAATCACAAAGGAGTTGAAAGAAACAGGTATCAAGCATCAAAGGACAAGAATCACATCACTATGAATGAGGGGGAGAACAGGGTGGGAACCCAAGGCCCATTTGTGGACCACTGGACAGCCCCTTACAGAAGTGTCGCTGGGAGGAGATGGGCCAGTCAGGGTGCAGTGAAGTAGTGATGAAATATACAACTTTCTTCTAGTTTTTAAAGGCTTCCTCCCCCAAACATAGTGATCCCAATTTTACCTTAGAAATCCACCTGGGCTGGAGGAGGTACATTGGTACAGATGGAAAATGGAAATACAGTGAATCTAGGAAAGATGAACCCCTCAGGACCAGTAGTGAGAGTGGGTTACCACCAGTAGTGAGAGTGGGTGGAGGGAAGTTGGGATAGAAAGAGGGAACCAATTACAAGGATCTGTTCATAACCTCCTATCTGGAGGATGGACATTGGAGGATTGGGTGAGGGGAGAGGTCGGGCAGTGTAAGATATGACAGCATAATAACAATTTATAAAGTATTGAGGCTTGGTGGTGAGGGGGCTCGGGGATGGAGGGGAAAGGATGAAAAGCTGATATCAAGGGCTCAAGTGGAAAAGCAGATATTTGGAGAATGATAATTGCAGCAGGCATGTGAAAGTGCTTGGCACAGTATATGTATGTGTGTATTGTGATAAATGATGTATGAACCCCTAATAAAATGATGAAAAGACAAAACAAAAACAAACAAATTGTCAAAGTATGTAACTAGATACTGTATGGTTCCTGACCAAATGTTCTCACTCTGCAATCCTACATTCATCCCTAAAACCTTCCTCTAACACCGAGAAAAAACCAGCAGATAAGCTGTGTGACCAATTGAATCTCTTAAAACATGGTTAGTAACATTTTCAGAGCACACTGCTTTGCATTTTCAGAAAGTCATGCGTTTTTATGTAGTTGCATATTAATGGGTATGATTTAATTTTAGAGCCATGTAAAAGTTGATTTGATATATTTTTCAATCTAACTTGACACTATATGTTTATGATGAAGATCACGTTTAAAGTATCACTATCATTTATCATCATTTGAAGGGTTTTATATCATCTATTTACTAACTTTGCTTTATTTTAGAATTCTATTTAATCATTAATCTCTGCCTCTGAGCCAGCTCTCACTTAATGAAGATTATGCAGCACACACGTGCCTCCTCTTCAATTATTAAGTTTTGTTGCCTTATTCAAGAAAATTCCGAAGTCTCATTTTTCTGTCTAGAAAATATATGGTAAATTTTCTTGCCTTCTCCCTGACCAAATATGTTGTTTTGATGATTTGTCGTCATTATATCTTATGCATTTGAAAAATATCATTGCTTTTTGGCTATATAATCCCACTCCACAACACACCACAGCCAATGACCACATGGCAGAGTTCAGAGGTGCCTCTATTCTCCATCCCTCATTTACCCTGTTCTGACACTAACTGCTGCTCCCCAGCCCTCTACCTCATTGTAGGTCAGACACGCCTCTCCCTTCCATCTTTCTTTTATCCTGTCCCCTCCCCAACTAGACCTCCCCCAGCCTTTACTAAACCTCTGCTGGGTTTCAATAATTCATTGCAATGGCCACACAAAACTCACAGAAACTATTCTCAATTGTGACGGTATATTAGGAAAATTTACAGGTCACCGCAATTCAGAGGCATAAAGCATTAAGGATATAGTCATTTGTCCACAGTGTGGCTCTTCTCTGCCAGCAATGATGTCTGGGTCTGGCCCTCAGTTTCTTCTTCCATGTGTCCCTTAGCTTCTGTCTCTGAGCCAGAAACTCTTTCTGCCCTCTACCTCAGTTTTACATCCTTCCCAGGGCTGCCCACCTGCCCTGTCTGGCTGTGGCCCTTTGTTCTGTCCTATGGTCTCCACACATCAGTCTCTGGGGCTTCTAGTTTCAGATTCTGCCACTTCAGGAAGACATCTTGCTACTCAGGTGATGACTGTCTGTCTTTGAGGATCCTGGAAATTCTCTCCTCCTGCTTCTGAAATGCCTCATTCATATATCTAGTAAGACGCTCTGTTAATGTTTCACATATCCTGTTTGCATGGTCTCACCCAATCATTTGTTGGGATAGATACAGAGAGATGAGCTAGATTAAGAAATTTCACATCACCATAGAATGTATATGTAAAATTAGCTTTTCTATGTATTTATATCCATTAATATAATATGTCTGGTCTATATTTTATAAGATATTTCCCCTATTACACTGTGTTCTAAAAAAAAACTAAAAGAAAACCCAAGTTCACTACCATCAAGCAGATTTTGATCATAGTGAGCCATAGGACTGGGTAGAACTGCCTTTATGGGTTTCTAAGATTGTAACTCTTTTTAGCTCTGCATTATTTAATTAGTTTTAATTTCATGTAATCATTTACCTATTTGAAACTGTTCTAAGTAGAAAGTTATTTATAAAGATACATGTGCTATAGTAATTTGTAATATGTAGTAAATCAAATGGCTATTTCATAATATATAATAAAAGAAAATTGAGTCAAAGACAAAAGGCCCACAGATTTTCTTTCTTTAAGAAAATATCATTTTATTTGGGGCTCTTATCACAATCTATAAATACATCTATTTTGTCAAGCACATTTGCACATATGCTGCCATCATCATTTTCAAAACATTTTCTTTCCACTTGAGCTCTTGGTATCACCTCCTCAATTATTCCCTTCCACCTTCCTCTGTCACGAACCCTTGATAATTTATAAAACTTTTTTCATGTCTTGCACTGACCTATGTCTCTGTCCACTTTTATGTTGTCTATTCCCCTGCGAGGGGGTTATATGTAGACTATTGTGACAGGTGCCCCTTTTCTCTCCCCCTCTCCTCTTATACTTACCTTCCTAATATCTCTACTCTCATTATTGGTACTGAGGGGGTTATCTGTCCTGAATTCCCTGTGCTTCGAGCTCTTTTCTGTGCTAGTGTACATACTCTGGTCTAGTCAGATTGGTAAGGCAGAATTGGAGTCATGATAGTCGGGAAAGGAGAGTTGTGTTTCTTTGATGATATACTGCACCTGACTGGCTCGTCCTTTCCTTGTGACCATTTTGTAAGGGGATATCCAATTGCCTACGGAGGGTCTCCATTCTGTACTCCCCTCATTCACATTGATAATGATCTATTTGTTCTGGGGCTTTGATGCCTGATACCTGATCCCCTTGACACCTTATGATCACACAGGTTGGTGTGCTTCTTCCATGTTGACTTTGTTGATCCTTTAAGATTCCAGATTCTATATCTTTTGATCACCAGCACCATTAGCTCTCTTCACCACATTTGCTGAGGCACCCATTTTGTCTTCAGTGATCATGTCGGGAAGGTGAGCATACTATCACAGAATGTCAGACTACTAGAACAAAATGTTCATGCATTGAGGGAGTACGTAAATAGAGGCCTGATGTCTGTCAGCTACCTTAATACTTAACATATTAACATTTATACATAGATCTATCTCCCTATCCTTATATACAAATATATTTACATATGCACATATCTGTATTTAGTTCTCTATAAATGCCTCCTAGTTCTTTCCTTCTATTTCCTTATACTGTACTCTTCTCCCACTATCAAGTTCAGCTATAATTTGGTTTTCTGTGATTACTGTGGGTTCCATTGCCCTTGATCAAGCCAAAACAGGTAGTTTATGCCCTCCTCATCGTCTATTTCAGATCACTTCTTGTTCTCTTTTCCCTGTGTTTGTTCACACTCCCTTCTTTTCCCGTCTTGCCCTCTCCCATGTCCCCCAAAACCGTTGTTCCCATTGTTTTCTCTTCCAGGTTGTTTATCTCACCTATCTTATCTAGGTAGACATTTAGGGATAATAATAAACATAAACACAAGACAAATTAAAACAAAAGAGCAAAACAAAACAAAACAACAACAAAGTGATCAATGGCAAAGAAAGAAAAGCCTATAGATAGTTCCAGGTCTATTTATCGACCTTAGGAGTGCTTCCCAGTCTACTAGCCACTGCTTTTAATGCCTGTGTTCAGTGCATTGATGTGCAGGGCTGTTACATCCATCTGTGGACTCTGTCATGTCATCTCGTACCTTTTGTTTTGGGTGTTTTCCTACCTCCCTTTCTTTATTAGTGCATTGTGTGTGTGTGTTTCATTTTGCCTTGTTTCCATCATTGAGCCAATGCTATCTTGCAGACTTTTCCCACTTTTTTGCCCTCTGGGTGGAGTTGTTCTATGTGGCAGTCTCTTATTTGTGCTCAATGTGTATTCTTCTGCCCATACTTGGTCAGCAAATTTCTTTTGTAAGGTTGAGGTTTTTAAAAAGTATTCTTTGAATCTTGATAGATAATTTGGCTGGATGGAGTATTCTTTGCATTATTTCCCTTCAACTTTCAGAATGTTACTCTACTCTCTCCTGTTCATCACAATGTCCCCTGATACGTCTGAGCATATTCTTATTTGGGTTCCTTTATAGGTGACTGCAATTTTTTTCCCCTATCTGCTCTTATGATTTTATCCATGTTTCAAAATTGGTTAGATTAACTATTATCTGCCTTGGTGACTTCTTGGGAGTCAGCTTAGCTGGTCTTCTTTCAGCCTCTGGGTTTTCATTCATTAAGGTGGGAAAATTGTGAAACCAGTGAATTTTCCACCAGATTTTGTTATCTCATTCCCTAGATCTTGTATTTCTCTTTGGTGAGTGATCTTTATCTCCTCTACCATATTACTGGTTTTTTTTAATTGCTTCCTTCATATCCTGTATGACGCCTAGCCTCATTCTGAAGATTTCTTTTCTGACATATCAACATTTGTTTCTTCTATGAAAGGTGTTTGGTTCAGGACTACTTCTGATATTGCCTTTTGTTCTCCTGTTTTGTTGTTGTTGTTGTTGTTGTTGTTGTTGTTGTTGTTGTTGGGACTGTTTGCTGTTTGCATTGTGTTCTTTTAGAGGAGCCTGGTGCCATTTCTAGAGTCAAAGGTCAGTGAACCCTCTCTTTGGGAGCCTCATGGGAATGCTTCTTGGAGCTGCCTGCAGATAACTGCACTAGGGATTTAGGCTGCTGCTTTATCCTCCTGTAGTTTCACTCTTTCCAAAGTCAAAAAGTATTATGTTATTTGGAAGGAAAGTTGGATAGTCTTGCAGGGGATGCTGGTTGGGTGGTTGTGGGCCTGTGAGGAGGGTGCTGTGCTGGATGATCTCACAGGAAGCCATGGTGCTGACTTAGAGAAACTTGCAAGGCTTGCCTGGGTTCCTGCTATAATGGGAGTGTCACGGAAGGTGGGCAGCTGTGCCCACTTTGGTTTAGGCATTTCAGATGGCAGGTGGAATTTCTCAAGAAAGCAAGATTGCTGAGGAGATCAGACAGAGGTTCCTGCAGCAGTGTGGAGTACTGAGGAGGGCTGGAGGATAAGCCTTTGCCTTTCGGAAGTACTAGGGAAGCCTAACGAAAGTTCTCTCAGGAGGGCCATGGAGGACATGGAGGGCCATGGAGGACTGGAAGGCTATCTATCCCCCACCATGTGGAGTGTCATTGAACGTGGACTTGTGTGCCCCCAGCCGAGTGAAGCACCACAAAGGACAAGTGGGAGTTACCCCAGCTGCTAAGAGGACCTCGGAGGGTAGACGGGAGATCGCCCAGCTGTTTGTGGTGCAGGAGAATGCAGGCAGAATTTCTCCAGGTATGTGTAAAGGTCACATGTACACACAGAATGTGGGTGGGAGTTCTCCCAGCTGTGTGGACTGCAGGTGGGATTGCCTTAAGTGATGGGGAGTCTCCTGGAGACTGACAGTGGTATGTGAAAATAAAGAGAGGAGGGAGAGCAACTGAACCTTCCACCACTGTGGTGAAAAAGAGAGAAGAGGGGAAAAAAGGTAAAGGAATAGATGAGCCCTCAACTGCCTGACCATGGGGCTCTAGGGGTTTAAACCTCGTCCAAAGGTGGTGGCATCTGTGACTGTTGAAGTAAAGTCCTTTGGCCAGCCAGAGGAGCCTGGTGCTGACCATGACTGTAGCTGGGTCAAAGTTAAGCCCCAGTCAGTCTCCACAGTGGTAAGCCTAAAGCTCATAACTCTTCAAAAGCTAGTGGATCTGTTCCTACTTTTCTTTATGATGCTCTCCCTGTAACTTGGATGAGTGTACTTTTCTTCTCAGAGGCTCTCCTGCGTTAATTTCCATGGAGTCCGTCGGGGGTCACCATCTTGCTGAAACCTTGAGGCTGTAAGTCTTCAGGGAAGCAGAATGCTTCCTCTCTCTCTCAAGAAATAGATTGTGTGTTTGAATTGACACCCACTGGTTAGCAGCCCATCTCTCACCTGACAGTGCCTTCAGTTCACACTCTCAGGGAAGCTCGACCCCATGATAGGATAACTCCAATATATAGTTGAGTTTTTTGAGATGAAGTGAATTCAGACAGGAGATATGCTTATGTAAAAAGAAGCAAAGAAGCTTTTTAGTCACTTGTAGATTTTGAAGCATATCCTCTTTGAAATTTTTGAAGAAAAATTTTTAAGATTATATGAGTGCTATTCACAAGAGGGTGCTAGCGCCATCTGAAATGAAGTGCACAGTAATAGTCCATTCTCCAGGTACCTTCAGGAGTTTACTTAGGATTTAGGAAACAGTTTTGATGAGTGTTTTTCTTTTATTTTCCTCTTTTTTCATTATCCTTTCCCTTCTCCTTATAGTACTTGGAACAACTCTACCAAGGTCCCACTTTATTGGGGCTTTGTACTAAAGAAGGTTAAAATAAGTTGCAATCATTCATGCTTTAACTACTGATGATAGTGCCTTGTGGATCCTGAACATGAGGATAAGACACAAAATAATACATGCAGACATAGCAAGTTGGATGTGCTGACATTTATTTCCTGCCTTAAACTACCTCTGCCTTTTTATCATGGTAAAAAGGAATATCTAATTGTTTTAAAATGTCCTGAAATGCATAAATGTAAGGCAATATAGAGAAATAGATTCCTGATAATAATAACCCTTTTGTCCTTGGAATTCAAAGTTTATGTTCGCATAGGGCAATAAAAAGGTATATGTACCTTTTGTTACACTTTATCATTAAAGTATGAACTTATAAACTACTCCACACAGATCAGTATGTCTTACTTACTGCCTTGTGTTAGTCTAAATAGACTAGAGAAACAAATACATAGACATATTTGCTTATGAAAGAGATTTATATACAAAAGCAATTGAATATTAAGAAACCATTCCAGCTTAGTCCAGATCAAGTTCATAAGTTTGATATTAGTCCATATGTCTGAATCCAATCTATAAAGTCCTCTTCAGATGCATGATACACATGCAATGATGCTGAATGCAGAAAGATCAAGCCCAGTGGGTGAGAAGTCTTGTGGATCCAGTGGTGTTCTAAGCATCTCAGTTTTGGAAGGTGTCTCAATATGGCTTTTCCAGCTGCAGAGATCACAAATTTTATCAGCTTGGACCATATGTTATGCCAGTAGAGCATCTCTCAGGCAGTGAGTTGAGAGAGAGTATGTCTCCCATCTCCAAGGAAGAAATACAGGAAATTCCAGAGTCCTCAGGGGAAGGTTATGCCCACACAGAGGTCTCATTGGCTATATAATGATTGAAAGGCTAGACTCAATCCATTTACTTGTAATCCTCTCAAATTGACAAAAAGATTTTATAACTATCACATGCATATACATATAAAGAATAAGAGAACCCAATTCAAAGGGTTGTGTGAAATATATAGGTAATCCATATCAGTCAGCCCTACACAGGACCTGGCACATAAGATGATCTTTTTATTGTTCCTAAGGACCATTTAGATATCCTGAGCACAGATCTTGGCTATGCTTCTTATGTGAATAGACAAGAAAAAATACATCAGCTTTCACATACTGAAATTATGATAATCATAATTTTCATTATTTAAGTTTATTTGTATGAATGAAATAATGTACACAAAGTATTTATTGTTGGGTCTTAGTACACACTTCATGATGATTATGTGCCATTTGTACAACTGCAGCATTTTTTGCTTTCAAGATTTTTCTGTGTTTTTCTTAAAATACCCAGCATGCAAGTCTATTATGTGATTTTCCTAATGTTGATGTCTCTTTCTTTGAATATAGTCTTTTCTTTGCTGAATCACTTTGGGGTTTCTTTCCAAATCCAGTGATATAATGTCTGTCATTTGATGCCACTTAAGTTTCTTTGAAAATACTGAATAGTCAGTATTCAGTATTCAGTATTGAGATTTAATCAATTAATATCTTGTAAGTTGTATTACAGATTCTGGCTTCTATCTCTGCAGCTATAATCCAATTTTAGTCAGAGGTCTGTTTTTAAAAATTGGGGAGAAATAATTTTGAATAAAGACATACTCTAAATGTACTTATTCATGTGAAGTGTAATCATAAAGTTGGAGAAGTTTTGAAGCATTTCACTTGATTTTTCTTCCCTTTTATTTAAAAATCAACTCCAATCTATATGTATACTCCTGAAAAGACAAATCAAATTATATCTCTCCTGTAGTTGTATATACCACTCGTGTTGTTCATGAAGGAACTCTAGTGGTGTTTTGGTTAATAAATACTTGGCTGCCAACCAAAAGGTCAGCAGTTTGAACTCACCAGGCTCTTTATGGGAGAAAGGTAAATCAGTATGCTTATTTAAGGTTTGCAGTCAAGAAAAACTTCTGGGACAGGATATTCTGTTATTAGTTGATTCAATGACAACTAAGTCAAAGGCAATTTGAAAAATGATCATAAACTAATATCTACAATTAGCATATTCAAAAATTTCACTTCCACTAAGCACTTTTTCTCACAGTCTTTGCATATTCTTCTTTTTAAAAGAGGGGGCTAAATAGATTGTGTGGTCACACATGTTTCACCTCAAAAAAGAAGAAGAATATGCAAAGAGGGGCAGTATCATTTACAAGGAGCAGTAATTTTATTTGGACAGAGAACTTTTGTCCTTTTTCTAGGGAGCAAGGAAGGGCATCAGACCATAATAGGTGAAATGGTTCATCTTGTTTGGCTAGAGGAAGCCATGAGTGAAGAATAGGAGCATTACTCTCCTACTCAATGATATCACACACTTTGCCCTTGGTAATGCTCAAGAAGACCAAGGAATTTTCCTTGAAGTGACTGGGAAGTTAATTACACCAGCTTACAAGTGTTAATAGAGTTAAACATGTTTCACTTTCTTAGAAGACCATTTTTTTTATCTCTCAAAATTATTTCTGCATAAGTATTTTATGAATTACATAAGAATTTCCCAATCATTCTTTTTTTTTCCTTTCCAATCATTTTATTAGGGGCTCATACATCGTTTTTCACAATATATAAATAAGCATACTCGTCAAGCACCCTCACATGTCCACTTCTATTATTGTTCTCCAATCGTCCACCTTTTCCCCTTTAGCCCCTAGTAACATCTTATCCATTCCTTCCCCGCTTCCCCTGGTCTCTCCTCCCCTCCAACCCTCAATAGCTTATACATTGTTATTGTTTTGTCATATCGTACACTGCCCGACCTCTCCCCCAACCCACTCCTTTGATGCCTGTCCTTCAAATAAGAACTTGTGTATATATTCTTGTTGTTGGTTCTGTCTCTCTACCCCCCTTCCCTCCACCCTTCCAGTATCTCCAATCTAACCATTGGCCCGAAGGGGCCCATCCATCCTGGTTTCCCCATATCTCCTGCTCCCCTCTATGCCAGTGTGACTTCTCCAGTCCATCTGGATTTGCAAGGTAGAGTTGGGACCATGATGGTTGGGGGACAGGGAGGAAGTCTTCAGGAACCAGACTTGTATGCATCATCACTGCCTGGCTGCCCCCCGACTGGTCTGTCTCCTCCCCGTGTCTCCCCTGTAAAGGGGTGACCAATTACCCACCAGTGGGCCTTAGGTCTCCACTCTGCTCTCCTCCTCCTATGTAATGATGTGATTCTTGTAGAAGACCATTTTATTGGGGTCTCTTACAGCTCTTGTAACATAGAAGATGATTCTTTAATTGTCATATTAGAGTGAAAATGACTTTGAATCAAGTGGAAAAAAAGATAAATCACATCAATAATTAAAATGTAATTTTCCTGATATGATCGCTGATGACATATGTTTGCATAAGCAAATGTGGTGAATAAATCTGATGGTGCCAAGCTATCAAAAGATATAGTGTCTGGGGTCTTAAAAGCTTGAGTAAACAAGCGGCCATCCAGCTCAGAAGCAACAAAGCCCACATGGAAGAAGCAAACCAGCCTGTGTGATAATGAGGTGTTGAAGGGATCTGGTGTCATACATCAAAAAACTAAAATTTTATCACTATAAATGAGGGGGGTTACATATTGGGGACCCAACACCCATCAAGAGTGGGTGCAACACCTCTTACAGTGGGGTTGCAGGGAGGAGGTGAGCCAGTTAAGGTACAGTGTAGTAACAATGAAATATGCAACTTTCCTCTACTTCTCAAATGCTTCCTCCCTCCCACTATCATGATCCCAATTCTACCTTACAAATCCAGCTAGATCAGGGCATGTACACTGGAATCAGAAACATGAGAAATTTAGGATAGATGTTCCCTGAGGACTAGTGGTGGGAGTGGTGATACTGGGAGGTTAGAGGGATGGTGGAATAGAAAGGGGGAATCAATTTCAGGGGTCTATATATAACTCCTCTCTGGGGCATGGAACAGGGAAGTGAGTGAAGGGACACACACATTGGACAGTGTACATTATGAAAAAGTAATAACAATTTGTAAATTATTAAGGGTTCTTGGGGGAGGGGAAGGAAATATGGGGAGCTGATACTGCGGGCCTAAGTGAAGGGAAAGTGTTTTGAGAGTGATGATGGCAACAAGTGTGCAAATGTGGGCTGTATACAATTGATATATGTGTGGATCTTGATGGGAGTTGTATGAGTCCCCAGTGAAAGGATTCATAAAATAAAAAAGGGAGGGGAAAGAGGAGCTTACACCAAGAGCTCAAGTAGAAAATATTTGGAAATGAATATGGTAACATGTGTACAAATATGCTTGATACAAATGATGTATTGAATGTTGTAAGAGCCCCCAATAAAATCATTGAAAAAATATGTGATATAAATGAAGTTATTTTTACCTGTTGGCAAATTATTTGTTTTAATTTGCTGGTTATTTTGTCCTATTTGCTATACTAGATTTAAAGAAACAAATAGTAAAGTAATACTTTCATCTCACATGTACTGCTATACTTGTAAGGGACAACAATCACTAAATACTCTCTTCTTTCTCCTTCAGGGATATAGAGTGAGGCCAACTTTAAGTGTAGCCCATTTTATCAAGATGAAGTATAGCATGTTAAAAAAAAGCAGAAACCATATTTCTGATCTCTGAAGGCCTCATACATTCAGTTAAATAAGTACCCTGTAATGAGGATGTGAGATAATTTTTCAGACCTTTCCCCTTGTGTGTGTGGATGGATGATTTAATAGGCACAACTTTTAACTTCACTGTAGCTCCTTAATGAGTCTTTCCTGCATTGGCTTTGGCCATCCATCCATCAGCGTTAGTGTTGTTACTGGACAAAGAACCATAGTTCATTTACATTATGCTGTTCACTCCTCATGATACTGACAAAAAAGATTATGGATGGAAAGTTTATTAAGTTCAGAGATTAATGGCTTTTGAGAGCTGGAGTCTGTTTGCATCTTAAGAATGCTTTTGTGGCTCTTGCTTTTAAGGGCTAACATGGGGAAATACTCCCTAGACACCTGCTGCTAGCTGACACAGGCATCAAGAAGAGGCTCTCAATTAAAACTAGCAAAAGTCAAGTTGCTCTGTTTCTTGGGGATAAGTTCAAACAGTTTGAGAATAAATGCTTTTTCTCTTGAATCAAACAATTTTGTTCAGATGTAGAAGCGCTCTCCTTGTCTTCCTTAGAACACCTAGTGGGCACATTATAATCATAATAACCATAACGGAATGCATGACGTCAATATATTTTTCTCAGAACTTATAAGTAATTTAACACTTGTCTTATCATACATAAATGCTCTTTAATTAATGATTTTATTGTAAACTGTTATAGGTATTGTAGCAATTCATTTCAAAGATCAAGCATAATTTTACAAATACTGCTGCTGTCCACTTCAAAACATGTTCTTTCTTCTTGAACTCTTTCCTACCAGCTCCCTTTTATCCCTTCCCTCTCCCACCCAAACTCCCTGAACACTTATTGTTAAATATTATTATTTGCCCTATCTTACACCATTCTATGTATCCATTCACCTGTAATTCTGCTATTCTTTCCCCTCAAATGGGGTTCTGCAGTCATCATGGCTGTCAGTCCCTCCTCCCCCACTGTATGCTTGTTATATGATTTCGTTTTTCCTTTCCCTCTCTAGGATTACAGAAGATGACATTAATATGGTCTGTTTTTAGGACAGAAGATGTAAGACAAGTTTGGGCTTGAGGATCAGAGTAGCCACATTATTGTGAATATTCTATCTATACAGTAGAAAACATAAAGCACCAAAAACCTTCTGTTTTGCATGATTTTTTCTAGACACAACATAACTGAACCCATATAATAAGAGGTCTTTTCAGATTGCCTTCTCTCACTTTGCAAATGTTTTCAAGGCTCATGCATATTGTAGTATTCTAATTTTGTGGTTGTTGCTCCTGGAAAATATTTACTTGCATGAATATACCACACATTTCCCCATTCATTGATAGGCATTGGGGTATTTCCACTTCTAGTTACAGTATAGATTGGATTGTGATCCTTCAACCCTAGCTGGCCTCATTTAAACAGCTGATGGAATTCTAATATTTATTCCTGTGAATATAATACTATCTGGAAATAAAGTTTTCTGCATAAATGAATATATATGTGTATATATATATTCCTAGGTCTAATCACACACTTCTAATATGCATGATTATATATTATTCATATGCACATATACCCATATGTGTATATATTCTCATATATACCCCAGGTAGGTGAAAGACTTGGCTTTCTACTCCTTTAAATAGTTACAGTCTTGGAAATCCACGCTTGTCGTTCTGAGTCAGCGTTGACTTGACTACAGTGAGAAATTTATCTACTTTTGTAAGAGAAGCTTTTCTACTTGTCTAAGAGAAGCTCAATACAGATTCCTGAAAAACCTGTGAGGATCACCAAGAACTAAGAAAAGTCTTGAGCTTAAAACCTGATTTGGGTTTTTAGATTCTAGAACCATGAGAAAGAAAATTGCAAATCTCTCATTTGTGTCATTTATGTTATAGCATAAGTATATGGCATAACTATGTAGCTAAACTAAGATTTTTATGAATAATACTGCTATCAGCAGCATGGGTAGATTTATGAGTTGCTGTATGTCTTAACTCTCTTGGTTATGTACTTAGAAGTAGAATTGCAAGTTATGTGGTAACACTATATTCAACTTTTTGAGACACCATTATTTTTATATTTCTACAATCTATAATGAGGATATTAATTTCTCAAATTACATACTAATATTTTTATTATCTGTCTTTGTAATCTTCACCCCTATGAATGTGAAGTGGCAATCTCATGGTTTTGACTTGGGTTTTACTAATGGTTTATGATATTGAACATCTTTCTGTGTATTAATTGGCTTTTCTATATCTTTTTGGAGAAAATGCTTTGGCCACCTATTACTTGGCTATTTTTCATTCTGACTGTGGAGCTGCTTCTTTTATATAATCTCTATGTAATTTTTTAAAAAAATCAAGTGTATGACTTGCTATAGCATAGTTTGAACCTAGGGAGATGACTGATACATCAGTGAGAAATTGTCTTGAGGCTAGACATGACCAGACTTAGTTTTCAGTAAAAGATTGACTATGAGCCAGCCCAGTGGCTTTTGTGGAGATACCCATAACCATTTATCAGGAGCTTAATCAGTTTGGATTTTTCCAGAGAACTACCTTTTGCTTTCATGATTTCCCCCCACATTTTAGTTTTCTTAGTGTTTCTAAAAACCTTTATTATTGCCTTTATGTTGCTTTCTCTAGGTTTACTTTCTTATTTCCCTTGCTCTTCTAGGTAAGTACTTACGTTATCTGCACTCTCGTATTCAATATAAGTATTTAAAATTATACATTTCCCTCAAAGCACAGCCTTAACTGCATCCCATACATTTTGGTATATTTTTATTTTTTGTTGATTCTTGATTATTTTTTCTTAGCAAGCAGGGTTTTTTTAATACTCTCAGCCTTTTTTGTTTGTTTGTTTAAGAGACTTAGTGGCACAATAAGATGAGCACTCAGCTACTATCCAAAATATTATCTGTTGAAACTCATCCAGAGTCTCCAGGAGAGAAAGCCTTGGTGGTCTATTTCTGTACAATTAAAAATGAAAAACCTGTGTGAGGCAGATCTACTCTTTGACAAGGGATCACAATGCATTGAACTTGAATTGTCAGCCCCTGTTTAAAACAACAACCAATCCAGTTTATCAGTCAGAGTTAAGGCACTAGACTATTTTTAAGGAAAAAGTGCTAAGGTAGGATAGGTTTCAGTAAGATTGTGAAAAGGGTAGTATTGTATATTTCAGTATTCTGAATGGTAAATCTTTAAATTGAACGTCTGCCACTGAAGATCTGAGAATGATAACTAAAGATAAGATGTAAAAAAATAAGAAAATCTAAACCATAAGTACAGTTCATTATAAATCAAATTATTTTGCAAGTCAAGGAAAACCTGTAGTTAAATCCTTTTTTTGCTAGTGAAACATAATATTAGGGACTGATACATGTTCATCAAATGAATATAGTATTTTATTCTTGAATTTTTACTTGTATAGCTTAGGAATGTTACTACACTATTTTTAGGTTAAGGTAGACTATGAATGTCTTAGGTTTAACATGAAGTGCCTATGGAGGTGTTTAAGTGACTATTCATGTTCCAAAGCATTAGAGCCTGGACCATAATCCAGTTTCAATAAGCAAGCTCCTTTTTTTCTGGGGTGAATCAGAAAAAGGGAGAGCTGTGAAAGTATGAGAAGATATATTTAGTGCATTGAAAATTTAGTTTATCTTAGTAATGAGGGAGATTAAGGGCAGTAAACTGCCATTTTTTATATTGCTGGCGTATGGTCTATAAGTCTTCTCAGTGAATTTGGCTAGATGATCTAACTGAAGCTAATTCACTTTAGCCCAGGCTATGGAAAACGAGTGAGTTGATGAGACAGAGCACAGTGTGGTCCTTCATTAAGATTAACAACAAAGAAACAAACACTAGTATTAATTAATATATGTCCGACTATCCTAAGTCGTTCTTTCACTTCTTTATTCTGCTGCTACCCCCAGTCCTGTTTGTTTTCCTCCTGTATCGGTGCTTTTCCTGCAAAGCTTCCAGTGAATTCAAACTGCCGACCACATAGGTCTCAGTCCAGACATAACTACTGCACCATCAGGGTTTCTAGGGAAGTGTAACCAACATAGCTCATCAAAGCTTTTTTGCCATAAACTACTCTACCCAAATAAGCATGTGCAGAAGCAAGGAGACTGGCATGCTCTTAAGTCATAGGGCTCACTCAGAAGGAAAAAGTTGTGCTAGAGGAACAGATTTTATTGTTTTGGGATATTTTGCTTCTTGTTTGAGACTCTGCAACTAACTTGCCTCTTCGTGACCTTGGGCTTTTGAGACTTGAGTTTCAACCTAACACCTGACCTGATTTCATTTGCTTCCATGATTTTGCAGATGAGGAGGATCTTCTAGATGGTAGTCAGAACTTTGGATTTGTGGTTTGCTTGCATTCACAACATGGGCCATTTCCTTCATGGTTCATGAGTACTGTGAGACATTGTAGTGAATTGCAGAACCCTGTCATAAAGACAGTCCTGGGAACCTCCCCTTCTCTTTCTGTCTTCACCTTCCTGCTGTAGGACCCTGATTACTGCTATAGTCCTGTGATGTGTCCACCGCCACTGGGTCTGCATGACCCTGAACCCACAAACTTGTCATCTTTCTTAATTTTGCATCATTGCATGTAGCTTCATGAATCTGAAGAGTGATTTATGAATTAACATTTGTGGGCTTGCGTTAGACTGTGCTGGGATTGTTTTCTTGAATACATTCCTGAATTTTTTCTCTAGTCACCCCAACCTAACACAATTTCCTTTTCCTTCCACATATATCATGTTCTCTAAAATTGATCAAACTACTAATTCTTTTCCTTTACATACACCTGATTAATTCACACTTTTGGGTATATCTGTTACTTTGTTTTTATAATGTATATGTTCACTTTCAAGTACATAATGTTTGGGTTCTCTGTTCCCTGGGTTCTGGAGTTTCTCTTTGTTTACCTTAGGTTTGAGCTTTTATGTTATTGAATTAATGTTGTTATTAAGTTCTTTTTTTGGCATTATTACTTATGTGGAATTATCTTCTTTTCCATGGGTCTATTTCCCCCCTCAAAATAAGCTGTCTTTCTGACTTTTAGGGTGGTATGGTTGCTTCTTTCTTTTCTTTTTTCCAAAACCATCTATTGGGAGATAGTTCAATCATATCAAACAATATTGTGTAATTGCTAGCATACTTTCCAAATATACTCTTTATTCTTGAACTCCTTGCCATCAGCTCCTCTTTACATCCCTCCTCCACAGTAAACCCATATTCCCCCCCCACCCCCCCGAGGAATCCTCATTCTACTTGTCTCTGTAGGTACATCAACCCTGGGTGTCATGCTGTTGACCTCTGGACCATGCAAGGTCCAGAGTTGTAGGCAGGTGACTCTATATTGGTGTCATCTTTCCAGGATCCCCCTTCTTCTTCTTTTTTAAAAATGTCACCTTATTTTGCTATAGTACTAGTGTGCCTGCATAGTTTCTTTGTATTTAGCTTGTGCATAATATGGGCAGTTTTGACTATACTTTCTATGGATATCTTTTTTTAAAAAATCATTTTATTGGGGGCTCATACATCACTTTTCTCAATATATAAGTATATATATACACTGTGCCAAGCACCTTCACATGTCTGCTGTTGTTATCATTCTCCAAATATCTGTTTTTCCACATGACCCCTTGATATCAGCCTCTCATTCTTTCCACTTCATCCTTGCTCGCTCTCACCAACCCTCAATACTTTATAAATTATTATTGTTTTGTCATATCTCACACTGCCTGACAACTCTCCTCGCCCACTCCTCTAATGTCTGTCCTCCAGATAGGAAGTTATGTGTAGATTCTTATACTTGGCTCTATCTCTTTCTACTCTCACCACTGACCCCAATGGGTTCATCTGCCCTGGGTTCCTTCTATTTCCAGTTCCCATCTGTATCCGTGTACCTCCTCGAATCCAGCTGGATTTGTAAGGCAGAATTGGGACCATGATAGTTGGGAGGAAACTAGAGGAAAGTTGTATGCTTCATCGCTACCTCACTGGACCTTGACTGGCCTGTCTCCTCTTCTGTGTACAGGGGTGTCCACTTGCCCACAAGTGGGCCTTGCTTCTCCACCCTGCTCTCCCTCATTGGTAGTGATTTGATTCTGTTCTTTGATGCTTGCTATCTGCTCCCTTTAACCCCTCGTCTATTGGTATTTTAATTGGACTCTCTAGAGCAGTGGTTCTCAACAATCCTAATTCCTTGACCTTTCATACAATTCTTCATGTTGTGGTGACCACCCCACCATAAAATTATTTTTTTTGCTCCTTTTTAACTGTGCTTTTGTTACACTTATGAATCAAGTGACCTCTGTGAAAGGGTCATTCGATCCCCAATGGGGTCATGACCCACAGTTTGAGATCTGCTGCTCTAGAGGATCAAAACTAGATGGATATGAAGAGAAGTGAAAGAGCAAACCACAGAGATTGATTTCCTTCAATAAAATGGCTTCTTCAATTGTTGGGGCTGCTAAACCTAATTCCATAGTTAAGCCTGCAGCCTGGAAACCTCTTCTGACTCACAGGATTGTGGGAGATGTAAAATCTAAGTCTGAATATCAGGTGGCAGGCCTAAGTGTTTTAGGCCCAAGGGTCAAAGGTTAGAGTGACAAGAAGAATGTAGAGTAGGAAATGACAAAGTTATTTACTGGGATATTTATTTATATTCTAGAGCAGTGTTTCTCAACCTTCCTAATGTCACAACCCTGTAATACAGTTCCTCATGTTGTAGTGAACCCCAACCATAAAATTATTTTCATAACTACTTCATATCTGCAATTTTGCCACTGTTCTGAATTGGGTACCTATGAAAGGATCATTTGACCCCCCCCAAAAAGGGTCACTACCCACAGGTTGAGAATCACTGTCTGGAGACAAACCACCCCCATTAGGGAAACTCTCCTTTCAACTCATTGGTGGATCATATCAGATCACAACTTGAAATATGATTACATTTCCATGATAATCTAATACTAATCCAGTATTTGCCAAACTACAGAGAATCATAGACTAGCCAACTCGGCACATATATGGTAATTAGCAACTTTAATTAGCCCTAATTTGTTGAATGAGTGATTGCATTTTGCATTCAATTGCCCTAGCTGAACACTGCTAATTCTACTGAGCTAACGTTTAGCGCTCTGATATGGGATTTGGAGCCATTTTTCACAGATTGCTTGTGATTGGCTCTGGATAAGTTTTTCTTACTAAGACCAGAGTGTAGTCAGCCTGAAAAGATTTTGTCATGCCATAGTTGGAGCTGTACTCTTAGTCACACAATAGTATTTCCTGAGGTTTCCTTCTATTTTCTCAAGTCACATGTCCTATAAATGCATGTGTCCTATTTCTTCAGGGAGTTCTGGTGGCACTAAGAGCTAGTTGTGGGGCTTCTCATAACAAGGTTAGAGACTCAAACCCACCAGCCTCTTACTCCTGAAAAGATTTGCAACCTTGGCACTCCTCTAAAGGAAGGGTCATTATGAGTTACAATCAATTTGATGGCAGTGGGTTTCTGGTGTTTTTTTCTGCTGTTTCTGAGCTCTCAAAGACAAACCAAAAAGAGAAACCCTAATTCACTTCCATCTACTCTGTCTTGTAGATCGCTATGACTTGACATTGATTCGATGGCAGTGAGCTTGTTGTTTTTGTTTATAAGACAGGGTAGATCTTCTCTTGGGGGTTTCTCAGACTAACTTTTTATGGGAATAGAGAGCCTCTTTTTCTCGCAGGGAATTGCTGGTGGTTTGAAATACTGATCTTGTGATTAGCAACCCTATACATAACCACTATACAATCAGGGCTAAAGTTTCCAGTAATTAGAGAATCCACCTTTGAGGACTTTACCATAACTATTTTCTAGTTGCTTGCTTCTTTTACAGAATATGTAAAGTACTAGTGAGATTTGCTGATATCTGATTAATTTATTTTCTTCCCTATGACATAGTTTCTGAGGTTCTGGTTATTATCGCTGCACCTGATGCCAGATCCCTGTGTTCTTCTGTGACCATTACTTTTTCAAACTTTATGGACTGAATTGGACTTTTTTTATATGATTGTTTCTGATGAATTTGAAATTTCATTAAATTCTATTTTTCTGTTGTACATTTCAAGAGTCTTTGGCAGACAAAACCATTCTGTAATCAGCCTTCATTCTCCCAGTTCTCCCAAAATGACCCTGAGTCTCCATTTCACTTTAAATAATCATTTAAGTTTCTGGATGAACTGATAGAACTTAATCACATTTCAGTCTACTTCTAGCAAAAATTTGGCTGCAATCCTTTAAACAAACCTTAAATACATTTATTTTCCTTCATTACCTGCTGTTTTAGGCATGTTTTTGTAAGAGAAACAAAACTGGGACACTTATGATTTAACTAATATAATAGGAATATAACAGCCAATTAATTTGCACAGCAGCACCGAGGGCTCAGTTCAACTCATTTTCTTGTAACAGTTAATATACTGGAAGCCCTTTAACTCATGTAGACTGTCAGGTTGGGTCCAAGGTCAAGGAAGCAGACAGCCCAGTATTCTCTCAGGCAAGACAGGCAGAGTCTGTCTGCAGACAGCAGACACAGGGCAGGGGGTGGTGGTCAACAACAGTTAGTAGCTTAAGCTTATGTGAAGCAGGCCCCCAGGATGTTGAACTCCAGCACAGGGACAAGACCCACCAGCCTCAAGCTCAAGCAATGTGCCTACAAGCACCCTGGCAAAGCAGGTTTTGAAGGAAGCTCTAACAACATGATTCATGGGTTGGGTTGACTCACAGGTTGAGAAGAGGCTGAGAACTTGTTAAAGCAGCAGCACCCTGGTTCGATCACGAGGGAGAAAAAGAGAGATGGGATGCTAGGCATCTCTATTTATTTTGGTCATCCTCTAGTCAAGCTGTGACCTGATTAAACTCTACCCACATGTTCCTAGTGGGCTCATTGTCACAATAAACCTAATTATCCCACCTGCCTCAGGACAGTCTTGTTCTCTCAGGGCTGTTGCTGCTTTATTTTGGTATTCCAAACTCTGGTTTGGAATCAATTTTTTTTGGGGGGGGCATCACTGCCTCTGGTGGTTGTAGGGGCCCAGTGCTGCTCCTGAGAGCCGCCGCTAGATTTGAACCGCCAAGCCCGTGGCCCGCAGTCCCGCACTCAACCACTTACACCACCGTGGCTCAGCCCTGGAATCAATTTTATTAGACATCAGTTAACACTAAATTTTTTATAAGCACCCCTCTAATTAATTTGGGAAATGTTTTTTTAATCAGTTGTAACACTCTAGGATTTTACTAGGTCATACCCATATATATATATATATATATATATATATATATATATATATATATGTAATTATTTTCATGTAAGTATGGATGCCACTTGACTAAATTAGGAATTAAGCTTGGAGACTTGATTTGCAATTTTGAATCATTATCTTCATTTCTGCTACCATCTATTTGAATATTTGAGAATGCTATTGTTTTCATTGTTAACATTCTAAATGTAAATGTGGTAAGGCAATTAGCACAGACATCAGGACAGGGGTGAGGGTGCCACAGGGTCATGCTGTATTTCTTTCTGTTGTGCACGGGGTCACTGTGGGTTGGCGCTAATGGGATAACACCTAACAGCAACAATAGCTTGACAAAGTGTTCTCTTTTGAGACAGTGTTTCTGTGATCCAGAGTGTTCAAAAAGGAAGGGCTTTTCAATAAAACACTTTGTATTCCATTTGGGAGTAGAATAGATCACCCCAGGTAATATTGTTTAACAAGCAAATTATGGTTTGAGCTGAATCTGTACTTTCCTTTTAGAGATTGTTACTCTTAGATTAACAGGAAGTACGTAGTTATGGCTCTAACTCATTTTGTTTGCTTACCTGTGGAAACATATATTCAAAGAGGTATGTTCAAGGACCCAAAAGCATTTTTGTCTCATGGTGTTAGGTGTTGAAGAGTCTGTTCCAACACATAGCAATATTATGTAGAGTAGAACAAAAACCACTACCTGGTCCTATGTCATTCTCACAAGTGTTTTTATGTTTGATCCCATTGATGCCGCTGCTGTATCAATCCTTCTTATTGAGGGTCTTTTGTTTTTCCTTTGTCCCTCTGCTTTACCAAGGATGATGTCATTTTCCAGGGTCTGGTCTCTCCTGACAACATGTCCCAAGTACGTGAAACAAAGTCTCAGCATCCTTGACTAAAATGTGTATTCTTCTTTTTCTTCTTTGGTGAGAAAAGGAGGAAGGTACGTTTTCCGGAAAGTTTTGAGAGAGAAGCAGATTTTAAATAAGATGTGAGAATAGGTACTGCAGAATAGCTAGGGAGGAAGAGCGAGTCAATTTTAGAGTAAGTCTGAGAACTGGCACAGCACAAGTGCTAGCATGAAGCACACAGACAGGTAAAAGAAACCCAGACTCACCTTTTTTGTGTTAGTGCAGTCTGAAGGGACAGTGACCACCAGACCCAGCGCTGGCAGCCCTGTCAGCAACAGCAATCCCAGGAAGTAGACACCCAGACCACAGGCCGAAGGCCGCATGAGAGGGAAGATAGACAAAGAAGAGAAGGTGGACATGAGAAACTGACCTTACCATCACACCCTGTGTGGGGGAAATGCAGTTATTTCCAGCTCCTCTTGGTACTAGAATGGAAGAATAAGTCCCTGCCGTGGCATCCCTTTTGGGAACTCTACATTCCCGTATGAGTTTGCTGCTCCTCAGTGTCTGGAAAGACAAGACAAACAAAGCAGAAAAAAGCATGCACAAAAGTACTGACCAAAAAGTCACTTGCACAGGCAGGCTTCAAGGTCTGTGGAAGGTGGAGGAAACGAGAGGGGCAGTTATTATCATTCACTTCAAATGAAATGTCACAGAATACTCTTGACTGTTAAGAGTCCTGAAAATCTTACCAATGTCGTAGATTTATCAAATTTGCTAAAGTCTACCTTCTACCCTCTAGACCATATGTGTTTTATAAAGGTTTCAGAAAATCCTGGCTCCTCCCTTCTTGCTTATCTTCTTGCTTACAATTACTCATTTCTGGCTTACAGTTAGCATGACATCTGTAGTGCCATGGACCAATCTGCTGTTCTGAAGAGTGCCCTAACAGCGGAGAACTTTTTCAGGTTGTGCACAGGAAAGGATAGTTTGCATAGTCCTTCGAAACAGTGTATAAGTATTCTGTTTGATACGAGTGCAAGCTAAGTGGATCCTCTTATATTGGTAAGGTTGGAAAACAACTAATTTTCAAGATCAGTGGCTTCATACAATGTATCTAAGATCATTTTCATCTACTCTAGCAGCAGTGCTACATCTGCAGCTGCAGCTGCACTTGGGGCCACCCAGTGGGTTGATTGTCTCAGCCCACTTTCATTCTCCTGTCTCCATTGGGCTTTCAGAGACCGGATAGAAGAAATAAAGGGAGAAATGCTGGAAACCACCAGCCTGCATCCCTTATGTCTTTGAGGGTGATATTAATTACTGCCATTCCTTCATAGATTAAACATTGTGACCCATTTACGATCTTGGCCAGGGGGTAAGGTTATTCAGATGTTTCCATTTGGCATTTCCTGTTATAATAGCTCTTATCCCAAGGGCCAAAAGCCAATTTGGGGTTGTGCCAAATTGCAAGAGTATCTATTCCAAATATATCAGGAACAGTGATAATCTGTGCATCCATGGAGCCAACCCTCGATTGCAGTTCAGTATGTTTGTTTGTAACTGTACTAGACATTGCTTCTCAAAGATAGAATTCATATCTTATACATTTTTATAGGCTACTTCCTATAAGGTTTTTCCTATGGTGTATTCTCACAAATGCTTTTTTTCCCTCTTTATTTTTTTAAATAGCTTTATTGGGGGCTCTTACAGCTATTATAATATTTAATACATCATCTGTATCAAGCACATTTGCACACATGCTGCCACATTCATTTCCAAACATTTTCCACTTGAGCCCTTAATATAAGCTCTTTTTTTGCCTTTTTAAAAAAATAATTTTATTGGGGGCTCTTACAGCTATTATAACATTCAGCATCATCTGTATCAAGCACATTTGCACACATGTTGCCACATTCATTTCCAAACACTTTCCACTTGAGCCCTTGGTATAAGCTCCTCTTAAAAAAAACAAGGCTCCTCTCCACTCCCCTTTTGTAAATGAATCATTTTATTGGGTACTCACACACCTGCCTTCATGACCCACACATACATCAATTGTATGCAGATCTCATTTGCACACTTGTTGCCATCATCACTCTTAAAATATCCTCCCTCTACTTAGGGCTCCAGTTCCACCTCCCCATATTTCTCTTCCTCCCTCCCCCCCATGAACCTTTAATAATTTACAAATTGCTATTTCATATCATATACTGTCCAATGTGTCCCTTCCCTTACTTCCCTGTTGGCCATGCCCCAGAGAGGAGGTTATATGTAGATCCCTGAAATTAGTTCCCCCTTTCTACTCCACCATCCCTTCACCCTCCCAGTATCACCACTCCCATTATATCCTAAGTTCTCCATGTTTCCGACTCCAGCGTACATCCCCTGGTCTAGCCAGACTTGTCTGGTAGAACCGGGACCATGATAGTGGGTATGAGGAAGCATTTGAGAACTAGAGGAAAAATGCATATTTCCTTGTTATTACACTGTACTTTAGCTGGCTCATCTCCTCTCTGTAAGAGGATGTTGTTTCACCTACTGATGGGCTTTGGGTCACCAATCTGTACTCCTCTCTATTTATAATGATATAATTTTAATTCTTTGCTTCCTGACACTGGATCCCTTCAACACCTCGTTGTCACACAGACTAGTGTGCTTTTTCCATGTGGGCTATGTAGCTTCTGAACTGGATGGCTTCTTGTTTACTCAAGACTTTAAGACCCCAGACGCTATATCTTTTCATAATGGGGCACCATCAGCTTTCTTCACCACATTAGCTTATGCACACATTTGTCATCAGTGATCATATCAGGAAAGCGAGCACACAATGTTATGGTTTTTAGTTCTTAAACCCTGATAACTGATCGCTTTGACAACTCATGGTCCACATGCTGGTGTGCTTCATCCATGTGGGTTTTGTTGCTTCTGAGCTGGATGGCCGCTTGTTTACTCAAGCCTTTAAGACCCCAGACACTATATCTTTTGTTAGCTGGGCAACATCAGCTTTCTTCACCACCATTGCTTATGCACAGATTTGTCTTCAGGTAGGGAAGGTGAGCATCAGGGAATGCCAATTTAATAGAACAAAGTGTTCTTGCATTTAGGAAGTATTTGAGACTCACAAATACTTTTAAGTGTATCTCTCTTTCTCTCTCTAGATTGGGGGCTTGTACAACTCTTCTCACCATCCACACATCCATCCATTGTGTCAAACACATTTGTACATTTGTTGCCATGGTTATTCTCAAAATACTTGCTTTCTACTTGAGCCCTTGGAATCAGGTCTTCATTTTCCCCCTTCCTCTCCCCTTCTCCCTCCCTCATGAACCATTGATAATTTATAAATTATTATTATTTTTCTTGTCTCACACTATCCAATGTCTCCTTTCACCCACTTTTCTGTCATCCATACCCTAGGGAGTAGGTTATATGTAAATTCTTGTAAATGGTTCCCCCTTTTTACTCCATTGGCTCTCCACCCTCCCATTATCACCACTCTCAGTACTTATCCTATAGGTGTCATCTGTCCTGGATTCCCTGTGTTTCCAGTTCTGATCTGTTCCAGTGCACATTTTCTCATCTAGCCTAATTTGTAAGGTAGAAAGGGATTTGTAAGGGATCCTGATAATGGGAGGTGGGGTGAGCATTGCTGGGGTTTCCATGTTTCATCGTTACTACACTGCACCCTGACTGGCTTGTCTCCTTCCCACGACCCTTCTGTAAGGGAATGTCCAGTTGCCAACAGATGAGTCTTGGGTCCCCAAACTGCACTCCCCCTCATTCATAATACCTTGATATTTTTGTTCTTTGATGCCTAATACTTGATCCCTTTGACACCTTGTGATCACATAGGCTGCTGTGCTTCTTCCATGTGAACTTTGTTGCTTCTGAGCTAGATGGCAGCTTGTTTACCTTTAAGCCTTTAAGACTCCAAATAATATATCTTTTGATAGCCGGGTACCATCAGTTTTCTTCACCACTTTTACTTATGCACACATTTGTCTTCAGTGATTATGTTGAGAAGGTGAGTACACAATGATATATTTTTTTGTTCTTTGGTGCCTGATACCTGATCCCTTTGGTACCTCATGATCATACGGGCTGGTGTACTTCTTCCATGTGAGCTTTGTTGCTTCTGAATTAAAAGGCCACTTGTTTATCTTCAAGCCTTTAGGACTACAGATGCTATATCTTTTGATTAAGCAAAACTCTTAATGGAGGAATGAAGTTCTTGATCAGAATCCTGAGCTGTATTTACAGCATGAAATATACTTCCCTGGAGATGGGATAGAGAGCTCATGGATGCTCTCAAGAAAAAGGAGGGAAAGTAACATGCCAGGGAAACAGCAATACCAAAGTACCAAAAGAATGTAATTCACATTTAACAAGTGACAGCTATACTATGACACAGTATGGTGGATGTCATGTATTATGTGTTGAGCTGGTAATAGAAAAGTAGGCAGTCTGAAGCAATCAAGATTAGGCTTTGCGTTTCTCTAAGATTAACAGCCTCATAAACTCTATGGAGCAGTTCTACTCCGCCGCTATGGGTCTATGTGAGCAAGAATCAACTCGGTGACAGTGGGTGGCTTTTAACTATACTGTGGAGTCCCTGAGGAATAAGGTGAGATCGACTCTATATATTACCAAGTTGCTTTTTGTGTGTGTGTGTGTGTGTGTGTGTGTGTGTGTGGGGTGCATCACTGCCCTCTGGTGGTGGGAGTGGGAGGTCCAGCCTTTGCTCCTGTGGAACTGCTGCTGGAATTGAACCTCCATCCCAGTGGGCCACAGTCCCGCACACAACAACTGCGCCACTGGGGCTCAGCCCTTACCAAGTTGTTTTTGCGGAGCCCTGGTGGCACTGTGTTTAAAGCACTTGACCACTAAGCAAAAGTTCAGCAGTTTGAACCCAGCAGCCACTTTGCAGGAGGAAGATGTGAGAGTCCGCTTCCATTTAGATTTGTGGTTGTTATTGTTAGGCGTCATCAGGTTGGCTCTGGCCAACAGCGACCCGAGGCATAACAGAATGGAGCTCTTTTTAGTACTGCACCCTCCTCACAATCGTTTCTCTGCCTGAGCCCATTGTTGTAGCCACTGTGCCAAACCATCGAGTTGGGGGCCTTATTTATTTATTTTTTATGAAACCATCTTATTGGGAGCTTGTACGACTCTAATCACAGCCCACACATCTGTCTTTTGTGTCAAGCACTTTTGTACATTCGTTTCCCTCATGATTCTCAAAACACTTGCTTTCCACTTGATTCCCTTGTATCCACTCCTCAGTTCCCCCTCCCTCCCGACTCCACCCTCCCCTATGAACCCTTGATAATTTATAAATTATTATTATCTTGTCATATCTTACACCATCTGACATCTCCCTTCACCCACTTTTCCATCGTCTATCCCCCAGGGAAGATATTATATGTAGATACTTGTAATTTGCTCACCATTTCTCCCACACCTTCCCTTCACCCTCCCAGTATTGTCCTTCTCACCATTTGTCCTGAGGGGCTCTTCTCTCCGCATTCCCTGTGTTCCCAGCTCCTCTCTGTACCAATCTATGTCGTCTGGTCCAGCCAGATTTCTAAGGTAGAGTTGGCATCTTGGCAATGGGGATATGGGGGTGGGGTGAGGAGAGGAAGCATTTAAGAACTAGAGGAGTGTTGTATGCTTCATCGTTGCTACACTGCATCCTGACTGGTTTGTTTTCTCCCCAAGATTCTTCTTTGAGGCCTGCAGATGGGCTTTGGGTCCCCACTCTGCACTCCCCCTTATTCACAATGATATGATTTGTTTTGTTCTTTTATGAGAGACTTATTTTTATTCACTGCCCATTGACTTGGCCAGGCATACTGTTATTCTCCAGGGTCTGGTCTGTCTTGACAATATGTCCTAAGAATGTAAGACAAAGTATGCTACCCTCGCCTCTAAAGGAGAATTCTGGCTTTAGTTGAAATATATCTAATCTTATTTGGTATTCCCTATTTGAATGTTTAACTTTCACATGCATATGATAAATGAAGGAAACCATGGGTTAAGTCAGGTGCACCTTAGTCCTCAAAGTAATATCTTTTCTCTTCAATACCTCTTCAAGGCTTAGTGCAGATTTAGCCAACGTAGCCAGGATTTTGATCTCTTGACAGTACTTCCATGAACACTGGTTGTGGAGCCAAGTTACAACAAAATCCTAGATTACTTCAATCTTTTTCATTATGCTACCTATTGGTCCAATTGTGAAGGGATTTTGGTTTTCTTTACATTGAGTTTCAACCTATACCAAAGGGTGCAATCTTTGATCTTCATCAGAATGTGCTTCAGTTTCTCCTCAGTTTCAACAAACAAGGTTGTGTCCTCTTGATACCATAGGTTGTTAATAAGCCTTCTTCCAATCCTGATACTAAGCTCTTTTAGTATAATCAGCTTCTCAGATTAACTGCTCAAAATACAGATTGAATAAGTATGGTGGGAGGCTATAACTCAGATGCATATCTTTCCTGATTTAAAATCAAGCAGCATGCCCTTGTGTTTCCACAATCGCTTCTTGATCCATGTGCAAGGCTGAGTGAGCAAAATGAAGTGTCACAGAATTCCACTCTTCTAATGGTTATCCAGAATTTATTACTGTGCACACAGTCCAATGCCCTTACATAGCCAATGAAACACAAGTAAACATCTTTCTGTTGTTCTTTACGTCAAGCCAAGAGCCATCTCGCATCAGCAATAATATCCCATGTTCTGTGTCCTTTTCTGAATTTGGCCCAGCCTTCTGGCAGTTCCCTGTTAATGCACTGCTGCTTCCATTGCTGGGCTATCTTTTTTTTTCTTCTGGAAAACAGACAACTCAGTAATTTTTTTATTTGTATATGACATTACCATGTGCAACAAAATAGTATTATCTCTATTTCTAGAATTCATCCTCATCCCATAGAATGAATCTTCAGAAAAGAAAAAAAATTATTTCTCCTAATCATAAAGTCATCTTGCTCTATTGGACACAGCTCCTATAACATTTTCATCAACCTCCATAGGCTCCCTTCCTTTTCCTGATGTCTTATAATCCGCTTGGGTCACTTGCAGGAGAAAAACACTGTCGGTATCCCTATTTAGCAGCAGTTTCAAAACACAATTTTGTTGTCTTGAGTAATAAGCTAAAACAGTCTGTTAGTCCAGTAGTTGCATGGGATGTTATTATTTCATGTAGGAGCTAGGATCTTTTAATATTTATGTTTTTTAAAGATTTCATGCAAAATTTCATTTGCCTACCACTTATCTGTCAGTCTGTCATGCTGTGGTGGCTTGTTTCTGGCTGTTATGTTGGAAGCTGTCACTGGTCTTTCCAATGCCAGCAGGATCACCCAAAGTGAACATGTTTCAGTGGATTTCCCAAACTAAGAGCAGGCAATGAAGAAGGGCGTGGCTTCTCACTTTGGAGTAAGAAGTCACCTAAAATCTTATTCATAACTTTGAAGCCTTGCAAGTACTGGAAGCCATATAGATGTATGTACTTGTAAACCCTATGAGGCAATTATATTCTGGGTTATAGGATTGATATAAGTCAGAAGTAACTTGAAAGTAGTGTTTTGTTATTTAACAATATTATTTCAAGTTCGGGAATCCATATGAAAACTAAGAGTTTATAGTATGATCCATTAATTAATATGACCCATGACACAAAAAACTCAGTTTATTTATACTTTATTTGTAATCTTATTTATGTGACTCCCAGGGAACTCTAGAGCATGGGTCCTAAAAGTAAAGAAACTAGTTGTGATGTCTTAATTAATGTTATCTGTTTTACCTTCTAGGACCCAATGTCAATTGCAATGACTACACAGAACTCACAGACAAAATCCATAATTAAAGGGTTTATTAAAGAAGTGAATAAGAGAAATGCTCAAAGTAGGGTTATTTAACAGGTCATATTACAAAATTCTTCTAGGACCAATAATGTGTGCAAAGGGCATAGCACTCCACTGTAAGTCCACTGAATGCATTGAACTCAAGCTTCATGGGCCACTAAGCTCCCTGAATTAAGTGTCATGAGGCACTTCACTCTGCAAGCCAGCCTCCTGCACAAAAGCAACCAACGTTACTTGCTCTGTGGTTTGGGATGTCTGAGACTCTTTTATATGCTCTGTCTCCTGGTTCTGCACCTGCTGCTGCTCCTCTGTAGGTAGTTCTAGCTATCTTCTGGATCCAGTAGAATCATTGCACAGGAATATCAGGTCCAGAGGACATCCCTCTCCCCTGGCTCTTGGTATTAATGAAAAATCTCATTCTGTTGCTCAGAGGAGTTATTTTGTATGCAGCAAGTTAGCATTGCAGGGAATCCTGATCCCACATTATTCACAGGCAAATTCTTTCAGTACCTTCCCCCATCTTCTTAACCGAAATGGGCAGTAGGTAGGAGTTAAAGACTTAGTAAAAGAGCTACATGAAATAATTCACTGCCTCTGCAACTAGCTAAAACAGCAAGACATCACGTGTATGCAAATATGCAAAGCCTTACAATAAAGTTAGACTTCCTAAAAAGGAGAAAAATATTACTTCGAATGAGGATGTTCTGGATTCATCTATCCATGCTTATTTGTCATGGTCTCACTTGGATTTCCACGAGGAGACAAATTAGTTCTTTCCCCTGGTATCTCTTCTTCTTCTTTAGGTTTTTTGCAATATTATATTAAAGTTTTAGACCCATTGTGTTACATTTTAGTATACACACACATATATACGATGTTAAAGTATAATATAAATACTGATTTGTTAGTATAACAGAGCCTATTGCAGAGTCACTATAGAGAGGCCACATTAGGTAAGGCTTCCATTGAGCAAAAAGAAATAGGAATGTACTCTGTTTACACATGGATGTTTAAAATTGTGATGACACTGTGCTTACTTTAAATGTATGAATGGATGTCCATATAAATACTATTAAAAGTTCATCATGTGTAGTTTTTAAAAATTGTCTCACAAATGTTACAGTCCTACTTCCTATCTTGTTATATAACCTCGTTAAACACCATACAGGTTTAAGAGCACGTTCAGGAAGTGATCCTACTATTGAATTATTATGACTGGGTAGCAGGAAAGATTAAGAAAATAAACTGTGGTTTCACTGTAAAGTTTTTAACTATGTACATTTAGAATCGTTTCAAGATCCAATAGGGCCAGAAGACAGAACATATTTATATTGCTTATGTTTTCAAAGACTAAAATGGAAGAACAGGAAAGGCCAGTGTTCATACCTTCATTATAAAATAACTTTCTATGGGATATCCTAGCTAATAAATGTTAAAATAGTGATTTTAAGCATGATTGAACCTGAATCTTAATGGAGAGAGCTCAACTGTAATGTAAAACTATTGACAACTTAAAAAAATAAGTAAAATGAAAAGCATGACAAGTAAAAGTGGAAATGTTATTAAAGATAATATAAGAAATTTCTGAACTCTTCACACGCAATACCACTGCGTCGATGTTGATTCACAGCCACCCTCTAGAATAGAGTCAAACCGCCCATGCGTTTTCAAGGGTACAGCTGTTGACAGCAGAAGGCCCGGTCTTTGTCAGTCCCACGCTCCACCCAGTATCCAGCTTCAAACAACTGACCTTGCAGTTAGCAGCCCGACTTGTAACCACTACTCATCCAGAACTCTTATGGAAGGTGCTAGTTATAAGTGTGGGGGGCAGAGTGTGACAGTTGCTAATTACAAAGAGGATATTGGAAGAGGTTTCCATGAGAACCCCATGATTTGAATGTAGCAAGAAAATATATGCTCCTGTCTCACAAGAGTTAACTATGGGGCTCAAATAGTTGCCAGTTATGTCTGGCTTAGCATCCACGTAGGTTATCCTAGACATAATCTAGAGGAGACATAGTTATTGGTATAGATGGAATTGCGACCTCCGCAAACCATATGCTGAAGTCCTAACCTAGCAATACTCGGAAGAGTGACCTTTCTGAGGCACAGGGTCTTTGAAGATATGCTCAGTTAACATAAGGTTACATCGAAGAAGGGTGGCTCTGAATCCAACACACTATGGTGTCCTTCTAAAGGAAGAAAAGACTCTAGACACACACAGAAAGCATGCCTTGATGGCTTAGTGATTATGAATTTTGCTGCTAACTGCAAAGTCAGCAGTTTGAAATCACCAGCCACACCTCTGGAAAAAGACTAGATTTTCTACTCTTATAAAGAGTAACAGTCTCTGAAACTCACCGGGGGAGTTCCATAGCGAGGCTCAGTCTCCCTTGGAGTTGACGTTGACTCAATGGCTGTGAGAGGCCTTGTGCTGACATTGAAGTGGTGGAGTGATGTCTGCAGCTATCAGAACCTGTGAGAAATGACAAAGGATGCTTTAGAGCCCTTGGGAAAAGCATGGTTTTCTCTACACCTAGGATAACTACTCTATTTCTAAAATACAAATTGCCCTTCATTTTCTAAAAGTTTGCTTCCACTCCAGTTCACTTTTATGAAAGACCTATCCATATTAGTACCTACTCTCTGTCACCAGAAGAAATTGAAGAGGACTTTTGCTTTCATGGGCAAAGGTATAAAGGAAAGTGCGAGCAGTGAAGGTGGCAGCACCCGCCCTGATCAGCATCAAACCACCAAAACTTTGAACCACATCCGTGATGCTATTCTCTCTGTCTTCTGGGGGAAGTTTATAAACTGTGATCAAGGTCACTTTTGACATTTTATGTAGAAAGTCATAGCAAGACTTGTATTTAAATCAAGAGCCATTTACTCAAAATAATGTCCTCCACTAACCACACTCAGCCTGCTCAGTGCTTCTCTCTACCCATCATCTGCCCCTTCAATGTATTTTGAACCCTAATCCCTAAATCTTAGGCCCTTCATCCCTTACTCGCACTGTGATCTTCTCTACAGTAGACATACAATGATTTTAGGTTTTATGGTTTTATAAGATGAGAATGGAATTTATGCTTCAACATTAGTAGGAGAATTAAGTGAGAAGTTTTGTGGTAGAGACAACTTTAGTGGGTGTATAGTAGCAGGATATTATTGTGGCTTTTATTTACATTTATCTAGTGTCTACTAATTCAGAGAAATTTTTGTAAGCTTCTTTTCCATTCATATATTTCATTGTGGGTAAAACTTACACTCATAAAGAATTACAGTCTTAGAAACCCATAGGGCGATGACAAGGTCACTATGGGGCAGAATTGACTCCATGGCAATGAGTTATTCCCACTGACTGGCTAACATTGAAAAGATCAACAATGTCATGCATTGTAGAGGATGTGGAGGCACCAACTCTTCACATATTACTGGTGGAATTCAAATGACAGAATATAATAGTTTCTTAGGTAAATACATACTTTCAAAATCCTCTTCCATGTATATATCCCAAAGAAACAAAAATATTTGTTTATTTAAAAATAACATGTAGTACAAATGTGCTTGCCACAATTGCTGAATGTGTGTATTGTGATAAGAGATGCAAGAGCCCCCAATAAAAGCATTTAATAAAATCCCTTAAAAAAACTTGTATATTAATTTTGGGCCCAAAAGAGAAACAATAAAAAATATTAATTGGTGAATATAGAGACAAGTTCTAGCATCAATCATTACTATTATAATGAATTCTAATAGAAATATGAAAAAGAAAGATGATAATAGCATTAATGAAACACATGTACTATGCTAAGTGAAAGATACTAGACATAAAAAGTATACTTCATATATTCTATTGATATGAAATTATAAAAAATGCAAAACTACAATGATAAAAAAGAATATTAGTTTTAATGGGTCAGAGTGTGTAGAAAGAGGATTAACTGCAAAAAAAGGTGCAAGGAACTTTTTATGGTGATAGGAATATTTTACATCTGGATTGTGGCAGTGGTTATATAATTACATATTTGTCAGACTTATCTAATCAAATTCTGAAAATTGTTTTCTAGATTTACAATTCTGAAGAATTGTATTTTATATATGTACTAAAGGTATCTGAAAATGAAATTACCCATTTATACACATATCCCTTCATTTTAATAAAAAGAGTGTTCATTGATTACTAAGCACTAAACTATTAGCTGACAGTGCTATCATTTTCATTTCTCAGGAGCAGAGAAGATAAACTGCTCTCATGGGGGAGACTGATTCTCTAAACCAATCTGGTTGTGTTGTAGAAAGAAAAATCTAATTTCTCCAAGTTCACACTTGAATCTTGGTTTTAGCAATGAACAGACATCTAAATGATTGAATAAGCTTTCTATTTTCAACTCTCTTTTTTATCGTGGAAGCACAACTAGATTTATGGCTTCATATACACCATGCTTTTGGTGTACTAATCTTAATAAGTTGCAATGAAATAGGATGAGTAAAGGAATTAATATCTAAAAAACAACTGCCACAAACTCAAGATTTCACATGAAAGACTTGCTTCAAGAAATTATTTCCAGAATCAAGAAACAATATAATTCTATGACCTCCCTAGAGGGATAAATAGCAAAATTGGACTTCTGCATTATGGAAAATGACAAACACATTGAAAATCTGGAAGAAACTTCTCAGGAGATTAAAACAAATATCACCAACTACAGTGCACTGATTAAACTCAATATCATTATGTAAAACATGGGTGGTACAACTCAAAACTTAATAATGTCATGCACTGACTGGAATTTGTGGAAACACTGCTTAATGGAATATTGGCAAGACTTGTGGAGAACTTGATTACAATTTAATGTCATAGGGAACTCGCTTTCAAATGGCAGTACTACAGATAAGATCAATAAGATAAAATTAAAGAAACCCTGAGACTAGAGAAAAGCATTGTTAGGAGAGATTTGAACTCCTCATGTGGGAGAGACTTTTGTCGGGAAGAACTTCCTTACCTCTTTGGATTAAGCCCAGAGATTCTGAGTAAGGGGGAGAACCATTTGAAATAGCAAAGAGGGCATAGTTATTATTGCCTGTTTAGTTGTCAATAACACAAGATAAGTTTATCTCCTTTGACAGATTCAAGGCATGCAGATGTTGCTGGAGATGAGGCCTGCTGCCATCAATAAGACTTTGATCTTATTTCTAAATAAAAATTCAAATAAACATATCTGTTTCCTAGAACCCGGAAACAGTATGAAAGTAAGCTAACTTTACACTTTGTTTGGAAGTGTGAACCCCTTTTGAGGAGTCATCATATATTCATAATATGCCTACTAGTATTGGGCAGAAAATCAGTTTGTGTAGTAGATTTATAAATATTTTAAATATAAGATTATATACTGTAACAAATATGAATAATGAGATCAATGCACTGATTATTGATACTGAATGAAAGATTTTTCAAAATTGCACCTGATATTCTGAGCATTGTGAAAATAGTTTCCAATGCTATTTTGAGGACTAAAGGGTATATTTAATCCAAAGAGTTAGGGTTTGCTAATAGAATTTATAAGCTTTGTCATTTCATGAGATGGCATACCATAATGGAGAGTTAAACTATATTTTTCATGCTGTAGCAAAGAGACTTAGTAGGCATGACATTTATAATCACTAAATGGATGTCTTTGGTGAATCAGATTAAAATTTTAATCTTAATGAAGCAATACATGATGTAATTTTAAATCAATAAGTTATTCACCATTCACAGAGGTACTTATTGACCAGGAAAAAAAATACAGGGAATCTGACTTATTGCAAAGCCTTCTCTCATTGGATTGTGATTTTTAAGGAAATTCTGTTATATATGGTTGCGTTCCAAACTCCAGTTTTGTTTGAACACATAGATGGTGTTGATGAAGCTGTCAGATGAAAAGATGGAATGAATCTTGGGAGGTGTCAGGGAAAACCTGTGTTGGGAACTGAACAGATGTATGGAATATGCTTTAATACCTCAAGACTTTCCAGATGTCAATTGCTGTACATTTCTGGACACTATCTGTCAGATCACATTGAGTGATCTCAGCTTTATATGCTTGGAGATTGAGTTCCCTCATGAAAAACATGCCAGAACCTGAAGTTATCTGCAATGAAATATGATTTCCTCAAGTCTCAGCAGGTAAAGAGGACTGGCTGGCCATTTCTTCTCAAATGAAAGAAATTAAAGCTTGGGACTTTAGTGTCAAAACTTTTAACAGCAAGCAGAAAAAAAAACTATTGGATACACTTCAGAACTTGCTGGCAAGTGTTTACAATCAACTGGAATAATTTCAGGACACATTAAGTAGGAGAGAGAGGTCAGGATTGCGACTGTGAGAACTTGGTGCAAGAGCTCTCATCTTACAGCAAGCAAGTAAAGACCAAACATTCTCCAGCCTACTGGGAGAAGTCTATTGGGATCAGAATGATCAACATCGTTGTCAAATAAAAACATGTTCTTTAGAAATAACAAATAGAAGGAATGAGTATAAATAATGATAAAAATAACATTTCCATCAAATTTATAGACTCTATTTCTTTACTTTATAATCATATCACTTACTGATTTGTGAGTCAAAGGCAGTTGGACTTGAAGCCCGCTCATTACCTAGTCATTTAATTTTAAAGTTTGTCATTCAGAAACAAGTTACTCACATAGATTTTTTATGTTCCTTGAGATATGATTTTACCTGATTCATGACATTTTAACTCTAAAACTGCTTCTTAGCTTAAAAAAACACTTCGATAGTAGAAACGATTTATTACATTTTGTTAGTGAAGAAAACAAATTAGTGGTTTTGTACAACCAGGTGTGCTGAAAGGATTCTACTCACATTCCAAGAACCTGAAAATTCAGAAGGAGGGAAATATGAAATTCTTTTGCACAAAATGTCAAGTACCACTGTGGCAAAAAAAGAGAGAAAAACTGCTTTTCTTAAGAAAGCATGGATATGTCATTGAATATAAAATGAGAGATATTTCCTAGTTGGCATGGATACAGGGAAAGAAAATTCATTTTAATATATTTTGTTGTTTTCTTGCTTGTTTCTTCTTTTATTTTATTTTTCTTATTTACTGGTGGTACAGTGCATTCCATGTTGGGATGCTAACCGATAAGTTGACAGTTCAAAGCCAGCAACCCCTCTGCCAGAGAAAGATGAGACTCTCTAATCCTGTAAAAAGTTACAGTTTTAGAAAGCCACAGGGAACATACCCTGACCTATCCAATCATTAGAAGTTGGAATTGACTCAGTGCATTGACTTATTTTTTTTTAACTCAAGGGTGCTATGTCTATTCTATATAATCATGAGTATGATGAAAACTCTTTTATTTTAATAAATCACTTCATTGGGGGTTCCTACAGTTCTTATAACAATATGTACATCAATTGTATCAAACACTTTGTACATATGTTGCCATCATCATTTTCAAAATATTTTCTGTTTGAAGCTTTTGTATATGGTCCTCTTTTTTCCCTTCCTCCTCACCCTCCCAGGCCCCTGATCAATTAGTACTATTTTCACTTCTTATACCTTCTGCTGTCTCCCTTCTCCCATGTTACAGTTGCCCATTCCTGGGGGGAGGAAGGTGAAATTATGTTTGGACATGGTAGTCGGTTCCCAGTTTCCCCACCTTTCTCCTCCCCTCATGGTATCACTACTACTGTTGCTGCTCCTGAGGGATTTATCTGTCTGGATCCCGTGTGTGGAGAGTACCTGTCCCAGTTTACATGCTCCAGTCTAGCCAGATTTTAAGGTAGAACTGGGATCATAATAGTGGGGAGGAGGAAGCTTGTGCTGCAGAGGATCACACTAAATCTGTAGATTGGGGAGAGAGGCCAGCATGCCATACCCACCTGGAAGCAAAATAGAAGGAAAAAGAGAGAGACAGTTAGGATATAGACCTCATTTTCAAATACCAAGCCCTAAGAACTACATCCCTGCATGGGGCTCTTAAGACATAGCCAGGACTGTGGGGCTGACAACAGCTTGAGACATGATGTCCCTGCACTGGGGCATACTGTGACAGAGGAAAGTCCTGGGGACACAGGATGAGTGAGGCCAGTCAGAACTGCCCACAGTGGGGCAAATCAAGAAAGGAATATAAGAGCTCAGCAATGGGAGCAAAGCCCAGTCACAAAGCCCCCGAGGAGTCCCCATAACAGACCAGGCTAGCAGAGGCACTTCTTGAACCCTCAGGGCCAGAGGGGAGTTAGTCATACAGGTCAGCGGACAGACCTGGAATTACCTATGTTTTTTTAGGTTGTTTTTTTCTTTTTCTTTTTGTTAGTTATTATTAATTTTCTTTATATGTATTCTTTATATGTATTTCTATAGAAATTTCTATAGAAATACATGTATTTCTATTTTTTGCTCTTTTATTCAATTTTTTCTTTTCGTTTATCTATGTTATTGTTGGTTTGCCTGCCTATATAAAATAGGAATGAGAAGCACGCTTGAGGAAAAAGCAACAGGACTGAAGGTTATAGAAAGAATTAGGGGAAAGAGGAGGTGGGGAAAGGGAGCGGTGAGCAAACAATGCCATAGAGAGAACTAGGGAAATAGAAAAAATGAGGAGGACGTCCTGGGGGTATAGGAGCAATCTAGCTGAGAGGAATTACTGAGAAGAAGAAGAAGTGTCAGTGTAATGGTGGGGAAGGAGGAAGATAAAAGGTAACAGAGGAGAGTTCTTGGAAGTAAAATCATGTATAGAGGTATAAAATAGGATTGTACATATGTAAATATATTAATTCATAAAAATAGAGGTATTGAAAAATAATGGAGGTATTGGCCTATGTACACACACACATAACAATAATACATTGAGGAAGTGGAGCTACTTTGGGCTTCTGTTCGAGCCCTCCCTCAGCACAAGAACATTTTGTTCTAATAAACTGACATTCTGTGAGGCTCACCCTTCTGGCACAATAACTGAAGAAAAAAATTGGTGCATAAGCAAATGCGGTGAAGAAAGCTGTGCCCAGTTATCAAAAGAAAAAGCATCTGGGTTCTTAAAGGTTTGAAGTTGAACCAGTGGTCTTTTAGCAGAGAAGCAGCAGACTCACATGATAGAAGCATACCAGCATGTGCGATCATGAGATGTTGATAGGTCAGGTAACAGACATCAGAACATTCAAAGCAAGCAAGCAAGCAACCAAACAAACAAACATATTGTTGAAAATGAGGAGGATCAGAGCAGAGACCCAAAACCTATCTGTAGGCAATGCAACATCCCTTCACAGAAGGGTGGCAAGGAAGGGAGGAGAAAACACAATATTCCTTTGGTTCTTTGAGGTTTCCTCACTCCCACTATATGACTCCTATTCTGCCTTTCACTTCAGGCTAGGACAGAGCATATACACAGGTACAGATAAGAACTCAGGACACATGGAACTCAGGTCTGATAGACCCCTCAGGAACAGAAATGGAAGTAGTAATAACGGGGGAAGAGGATAGGTGGGAGAGGAGTGAGGGAAGAAACTGTGAGGGAAGTGAAACAGTGGTCAATGTAAGATATGACAATAATAATTTTTAAAAACAATTTATTGGGGGCTCATACATCACTTTTTACCTTAAAAAATACATATATTGCATAAACACCTGCATTTTCGCATGTCTGTTGCCGTCATCTTGCTCCAAACATCCGCTTTTCCACTTCGGCCCTTGACATCAGTTTCTCATACTTTTCCCTCCATCCTTGCTCACCCTACCCCACCAATCCTCAATACTTTATAAATTATTATTGTTTTGTCGTATCTTACACTTCCCGGTGTCTCCCCTCGCCCACTCCTCCAATGTTTGTCCTCCCGGTAGGAGGTTATGTGTGGATCCTTGTAGTTGGCTCCCCCTCCCTACCTTACCTTCCCTCTACCCATCCAGTAGCTCCACTCTTACTATTGGCCCCAAGGGGTTCATCTGTCCTGGGTGCCCCGTATTTCCATTTCCCATATCTACCAGTGTACCTCCTCCAGTCCAGCTGGATTTATAAAGTAGAATTGGGACCATGATAGTTGGGGGCAGGAAGCCTTCAGGAACTAGAGGAAAGTTGTATGCTTTATCGCCACCTCTCCGCACCTTGACTGACCTGTCTCTTCCCCATGACTCCCCTGTAAGAGCATGTCCAGTTGTCCAAAAGTTGTCCAGTTGATGCTTGATGTCTGCTCCCTTCCACCCTTCATGATCACACAGGGTAGTGTGTTTCTTCCATGTGGACTTTGCTGCTTCTGGGCTAGATGGCCACTTTTTCACCTTCAACCTTCAAGATCCCAGACACTTTATTGTTTGGTAGCTGGTCACCATCGAATTCCATCGCTCTGTCTCAGCTCCCTTTTGTGTTCAGAGTTCATGTGAGAAGATGGCCACATAATGATATGATTTTTGTTCTTTGATGCCTGATATCTGGATCTTTCC
Source organism: Nesogale talazaci (assembly GCA_004026705.1). NCBI lineage: Eukaryota > Metazoa > Chordata > Mammalia > Afrosoricida > Tenrecidae > Nesogale > Nesogale talazaci. The sequence continues at coordinate 76,544 of PVJH01002409.1, read as the reverse complement.
ACACCTCATCGTTGCACAGGCTGGTGTGCTTCTTCTACGGTGGGCTTTGTTGTTCCTGGGCCATATGACCGTTTGTTTACTCTCAAGTTTTTAAGTCCTCAGATGTTGTATCTTTTTGATAGCTAGGTACCATCAGCTATCTTCACCACTCTTGCTCATGCCCCCACATGTCCTCAGTGGTTGTCTCAGGAGGGAGTGCACACAGTGATATGATTTTTCCTGTTTGATGCCTGAGGTCTGGTCCTTTCGATGCCTCATGGCTGCTTCTGTGTGGACTTGGATACCTCTCAGCTAGATGACCATTTGTTTATCTTCAGGCTTTGAGGCCCCAGACTCTAGATCCTTTGATAGCTGGTCGCTATCAGTTGTCTTCCCCACATTTGCTAATGGACCTATTTAATTTTGGTGCTTGCGTTGGACCAGTGAGCATCATGGAATACCAGATCCATAGAACAAATGCATTGAGGGCGTACCTGGGTGGGGATCTACCTTAGTACTAAACCTAGAAAAATATGTACCTGGATTTATTCCCTCATTATAATATGATTATATTTATATATGTACATGTCTATGTTTAGACCTCTGCAAGTACCCTTTGCCTTCTGGTTCCTTCCTCTATTTCCTGCTGCCCTCCTCCTGTCCCACTATCATGCTCAGTCTTTGTTTGAGTTTCAGTACTTCCTGTCTGTTACATTGCCCATACTTAAGCCTTACCAGGCCTCCCACACGCTCCTTGCAACAAGTTCCAGACCACTTGTTCCCCCTGTCCCTGATTCTGTCCATGCCCCCTTTCTTTCCCCTCTCCACCCAAACAGATAATTTGAAAAATGTTTGCAAGAATGGAATCTCAGATTTCACAAATGTATTCTGTGTAATGGAGAGTATTTTGAAGGTGATAAAGTTTTTTTTGTAAAATAACTTAAATTCATAGCTTTGGAAAAAAAATCTGTTTTTTTGGGGTACTCCCTGATACGTTGTGGTTTCATTCTCATTTGATTTTAAGAACTTTTTGTTTGTTTGTTTGTTTGTTTTTTGTTTTCTGGGCATCACTGCCCTTTGGTGGTGGGAGTAGAAGGCCCAGCCTTTGCTCCTGTGGAGCCGCTGCTGGAATTGAACCTTCATCCCTGTGGACCACAGTCCTGTGCACAACCACTATACCACCAGAGCTCAGCCCCAAGAATTTTTAAGAATTGTAACTATTCAATTGCCATGTATTTTATTTTTTCCTTATCTTGTTGACTTCTTGTTTTACATTATTGTGATTAGATAAAATGCTTAGTACAATCGTGGTGCTTTGGTTTTATTTTGGTTTCATTGAGGCTTGCTTTGTGGCCTAAAATATGATCTATTCTGGAGAATGAGACAAATGCATTGAAGAATGTGTGCAGTGGTGTGGTTAGGGGAAGTTTTCTAAAGCATATATGTCTAGGAGTTTAATTTGGTTGATTGTGATACTTAGACTATTTTTACTGAGTTCTTGCTATTTCTGTCATCTGTTTAAAGTAGTGTCCTTTAGTATTATTATTGTGGAACTCCTTAGTGCTATGAGAATTGGTTTTATGTATTTTGAATCTCTGTTATTAGGTGTCAGAGATACATTAGGTGTAATAAGGAATTAGGTCTCCTAATTTCTACAAATGTCTACAATCACTTTCAATGTGACTTCTTTATAATAAATTTATATAGTCTATTTCTGAATGTTTACTAAAGCCATATACGGTCTGCATATCCAGATGCCCATCTTGCTCTTGGAACCTGAAATATGGCTCCACTCTATTAATTTTCCATTGAATCGTCCTACCTCTTTTTTGTTCTTCCAAGTGGATGCAGGTTTGCCATAGTCACCACTTCTTCTCTCTTACCTTATTTTTCCAACTTTCTCTTCTTACTCTTTAGACAATGCTGAGGAAACTAAAAAATTTCACGTACTGTGCTAAGATTAAGTAAGGAATACAATAACTTTTCTTTGAAGGGAGCCTTTTAATGCATAATTATATTGAATCCCCTTTGATCTCCCCCAATTTAGCATCAGGGAAAAAAAGTAAAAAATTGTTTTGTACAACTCATTGCCATTTAGTTGATGCCAACTGTGTTTGCTGGGTAGATTAGAGAAGCAAATCTAGGGAGACTCATATGTGATTAAGAGAGAGCTCCATATCAGAGTAATTATATATTAACAAATCATCCTGGCCCAGTCCAGAACAAGTCCTTAAGTCCATATTAGCATATATGTCCGATCCCAGTCTATAAATTCTGCTTCAGATTCACACAACACATGCAATGATACTGAAGGCCAGTCAGTGCAAAGTCTTGTGGATCCAGTGGTTTTGGAGGCATCTCAGCATGGGCATGGGTCTCCATGTGGCTCCTCCAGCTCCAGGGTTCTGACTCCATCAGTGTAACTCCAGTGTATCATCAGGAATGTCAAGCAGAGAGAGTGTGTCCCGACTCCAGGGAGGAAGACAGGGATGCCAAGTATCCTCAGGAGAAGACCAGGTTCACAGAGAAGCCTCATTGGCAGGCTAGACTCACCCCTTCGCAAGTTGATAGGCGATTATATAACTGCTACACTGACTCAGAGAAATTCTATAGGACAGAGCAGTACTCCCCCTCTGAGTTTTTGAGATTTTAGCATTTTATGGGAGCAGAAAGTCCTTTCAGATCCATGGAAAATCTGGTGATTTTGAACTGTGGACAATGGGGTTAAGAGATCCATGTGTAATCTCTATACCACCAGGACTCTTTTCTACAACAATGATACTTTCTTTTCTCATTCCCCCTGATCTCTCAATCTCTTAACTGGTAATATAGATAAAGGGGGGTAACATAGATAGATGCTAGTGATTACTGAGATTAGCTAAGTTTACTAAATCAACACCTATATGCTGAAGTAGGAAGGTCAATTGTTTGTAAATCTCTATACAGTAAGATAACTTTTTCTTCCGCTTTGAGTCTATGTTACCTATTCAAGGATATCAAGAAACATCTCACTTGTCATGTTGCTACACTAAATATAGCCTGGACAATTTTAAAATAAAATTTTATGCACATAAGATATCTACTTGTGAATAGTTGTTGTAGTCTACAGTTTTTCCATAGGAGTACAATGAAGTGTTCTGGAATTCCCATTATTCTCAAGGTTATCTATATTTTTAATGATCCACAGAGTCAAATCCCATGGTCAGTCGTCAATAAAACACAAGCAAACATATTCATGTGATTCTCTGCTTTGAACCAGGATCCATTTGACATGAGTGATGATACCCCTTATTTCACAGCCTCTCACAGTTTACTGTCAATAAATGCTGCAACTATTGTTGGATGATATTTAGTAAAATATTGATTGCATGCTATCAATGCCCTACAGTTTGTGCATTCTATTTTGTTGTCTTTCTTTGGGATACGATACAAGTATTGATCTCTTCCAGTCAATTGTTTCAGTAGCTGTCTTCCAAATTTCTTGTCATAGGCAAATGAGTGTTTCCAGTGCGTCATCAGCTTTTTGAAAAATTTCCATTGGTATTTCATCAATTCTCAGCACCTTGATTTTGACTAATGGTTTCAGTGCAGCTTGAATTTCTTCCATCAGCACCATTGCCTACGCATATGCTACCTCCTAAAATGGTGGCATGTCCATTCAGACTCATAACAAAGCTTTAGACAACAGAATGCAACACTGCACAGTAAGATTGTAACACAAGACTTGACTTTTTCTTCACTTCTTTCAGTTTAAGATATAATGACCTTATTCTTGCTTTTTGGTTTCTTAACCTTAGGTCTTTGCACATTTCATTATAATGTTTGCCTTTGCCTTCTCAAGCTTCCCTTTAAATTTGTCTGTTCAGTTCTTTGACTTCCTCATTCCTTTGATTAGCTTTAGCAAGTCTATAATTAAGAGCAAAGTTGAAAGTATTTTTTTGGGAGGGGGCATCACTGCTCTCTGGTGGTGGGAGTAGGAGGCCCAGCCTTTGCTCCGTGGAGCTGGAACTGAACCTCCATCCCAGAGGGCTGCAGTCCCGTACACGACCACTACGCCACCGGGGCTCAGCCCGGTTGAAAGTATTTTTAACATCTATTTTTACCTTTTCTTTCTTTCCTCTCTTTTTAATGACCTCCTGCATGGTCTTCATGATGTCTTCTGATAGCTCATCAGATCTTCTGTACTTAGAGTTCGTGCATGTGGAAGTCACGTACTCTGGTGCCAATTTGACTAAGAGTGTAGGGATGGAGTCTAGCCTGTCAATCTGGAGATAGCCAATGAGACCTCTGTGTGGGCATGACTTTCTCTGAGAATTCTGGGAAATCTCACGATATTTCCCCTGTGGAGATTAGAGACCAGAGACTCAGTTCCTTGGAGACTAATTACTGTCATGATGAGATGACAGCATGCTGATCGATCCTGTTTCCTGGAGACTGAAGGAATGAGCTTACCCAGATGAAACCAAGCCTCTGGGGCTGGAGAAGTCATGTGGAGACTCCTGCCAGTGCTGAGATGCTTCTACTGCCAATGGATCCTGATGATGGATTCTGAGCCCTGGAAATAAGGAGCCACGGGGAGATCCCTGCCAGTGGATACAAACAACTCTGCATCCACTGGCCTCTGATCGTCCTGGTGTCATTGCATGTGCCTTGTGTGTCGGAAGGAGACTTTATAGACCGATATCGGACATATGGGCTAATATTGGACTTATGTCCTTGGACTAGATTGGGTTGGGATGTTTTCTCAATGTTCCATTCCTCTTATACATAAACCTTTCCCTTCTATCCATATGCGTGTTTATGAATTTGTTTCTCTAGTCTACCTGGACTAACACAATGCATCACATCTGTTATTGAGATGTTCTTAAAATGTCAGTAGTATAATCCCAACATCATATTTGGTCTCTGGTGAGCTTGTTTTGATTTTCTTCAGTCTTTGCTTGAACTTACATATGAGCAATTGATGTTGTGTTTCATAGTCAGCCCCTGCCCTGGTTTTAGCTGCTGATGTTGAGATTCTCCATCTTCTCTTCCCTTAGTTATATTCAATTTGATTTCTGTATACTCCATCCAGAGAAGTTCATACCCACATTTGTTTTTTGTGTTGTTGAGAAAGGTATTTGCTATGATCAAGTTGTTCTGGCAAAATTATATCATAGGAACTCTAACTTCCTTTATGTCTCCAAGGCCATATTTTCAAAGTACTGTTCTTTCCTCTCCCCCACCCACCCTCCACAACATTTGCATGCCAATCACAAATAGCTATCAAAGTATTTTGGTCATACATTTGATCATTTTCCAACTGAAGTCATTGGTAGAATTGCCAATTTCTTCATCACTAACTTTTGTGGTTGGTATGCAAATTTGAATAATAGTTGTATTGATTGGATTTACTTGAAGTCAGACAGATATAACTCTATCCCAGACAGCACTGTTCTTCAAGATTGATTTTGAAATGTTTTTTAAACAAAGAATTCCAAGTCATCCATCTTGTTTGTGTTACTCACGGCATCAAAAAACTTAAGATTTTTCTTATTCAAAATGACCATTACCATTCTGTTTGATGCTTGCCCTTAAGAAGGGAACATGGGACGTATTGGTCCTATAGCAAAGTGTGGTGAAGAAATTAGTTTGTGTCTGGCTATCAGATAAAATGTCATTTGGGGTTCTGTAGGATTGTTTCCAAGCAAGCAGCTAAGTAATATGTCATCTGAGTCAACATGGAAGAAGCACATCAACATCAATGACCAAGGAATATATATATGTAAAATCTGAAGCCAAAGGAGAGAATAGTATCAGACCTAAGGTATGAGATTTTGCTTTGCAAAAGCAGTGGCTGACAGTGAAGACCCAAAATACATTTGTGAGATCTACATTGGAAATAAGCCTCTGGTGATTTCCTTCTATACATAATAGAAGGATGGGAAGGAACTAGTTGACAGAGTGCATTGGAAAGAGGACTATATGAGATCAAAATGATACAGTTGACTTGAATGGTTGCAACATTGTCTATTGATTCTCCCACACTGATGCACACTGGGCACGATCTGGTTCCTGGTTTTAAATGGTTTACCTCAGATATCTTTTGCATTGGACATAATAACCCTCTTGAATTTTTGTTACATATTGTTTCTGTTTTTCTGTATATGAAACCCAGGATTGAGGAATCTACAGAGATATCTGGAAGAATAAGGTGTGTTGGGGGGCGGGGTACAGTAGGGGAATGGGGTTATAAAAGGGAGCTGTTAAGGAATTCAAGAATGAAGAGATTGTTTTAAAACTGATTATGTTAGCATTTGTACAATATTGCTTTATGTGATTGAACTATGGAGCTATATGATATGTGTATTAGCTCCCAATAAAATAGTTTTAGGGAAAAAAGGCACCAATACCAGTCCATTTCAGCTCAATAATAATTAGGATATTCACCTTGATTTGCTATATTTCTTTTTGACTTTCCAATTTTCCTAAATTCATATTTGCACATTTAAAATTTTGGTAATTAGCAGAATTTTCAACTGTTTTGCTTTACTGTGCATTTACCTCATCAGCAAATGAAGATCCTGAAGACTCCACTCCTACAGGTTTTACCCCCAAATTCTCAATAGTTTTCCAGTTATTCAGTGATGTCATCTGACAGTGATTTGGTGCCTTTGATAATCATCTGCATTTTTGTATAACTGATTTTCACATAATAGCTTGATCTATGGACTTTAACCACATTTATATGTTAGGAATGTGCATATTTACTAATAATAATACAGAGAAATAGGGATAGGATCTAAGATGGTTGAAACAGAAGTAGGTGTGCCTGTGCATGGTGAGTGCTGAAAAATGTATACATAGAGAAGGACAGCTGGATATATTTAGTTATGTTGTGAGATAAATATTAAGAGATGGGAATATTTTAAAGCTGGTGAAAGCTACTGTGAGTGATCTATTTAACCATACTACTCTCCTTGAAATATTTGAATGCATTTAAGCCAAACTGTAGTCAAATTGTTAAAGCAATTTAAAATTACAGAGCTGAATCTGGAGTTACAATAATAACTAATCAAGTGAGGAAGAAAATATTTTAATAAACAAATGAATGAAATAGCTCATATGAAAACGCTACCACATGTCTGTCAGTTTGCCTTATTCTTTGCCGTACTGTGGTGGTATGTGTGCTGCGTTGAGGCAGGAAACTTGACTCAAATGCTCATTGTGTATTTCAATTGTCAGTTGCTTTCTTGGGTGGAGTTGACCATGGTGCTATGAGTGGGGTGAACTCTTGAGAGAGTGGAGCCTTCAGGATCTTCATTTGATGATGATGTACAATACAAAAATATTCTTTATATTTTTACTGTTGTCATAAGTGCCAAATACCAAACAATTAGTAATTGATAAGTCAGGAGAAGGGGTTTTATGCATTATTTTCTGTCATGAATTAATTTCTGGAATACTCCAGCTTATGTCAATCCTGTCTCAATTTCTGCATATGCAGGTAGAGTTGATTTTGTGTAATTGTTTAATCAGTATGTGTTTTGCTATATTTTTTGGTTCTTGGGCTCATGGGTTTTGACTCAACCCTTATTAATGATGATGATTATATCTTAGATTGCTTTGTCTGCTCTAAGGTCCCCACTCCTGTATGAGACAAGTAGACAATATTTGAAATATGTATACATGTTTATCTCAAAAATTAACTTATGTAGTTTTAGAGGTTGGCATGATATGCTCTGTGCCTCAGATTGCATGATAGAGGCTTCTCTTGACTTGCACATTTATGTGTAAGAAAGGCAGTAGGGATAAAAAAAAATCTAAGACCAGCATGCAAGTGGATGGGTTGATGATTCACAGACCTCAAAGGATTAGCAGACAATCCCAGGATTAGCAGACAATATGTCCAGCTGATGCAAAGGATTGGTGGTCAGATGATCTGCCAGATGTAGGAACCAGATTAAGCAGAAAAGCAAGTGATCTTTGCCAGAGAAGCCACGTATGTTGGAAGCAAACCATACCCCAGAGGAAACCTACCTTTCAATAGATTGGTTATTTATGGAAGATGTCATCATGGCAATGATTACATTGTATCAGATCTCATCATAAGAATGTCTCTCTTCTAATTATCAAACTACTGAAATTCATGGCCCAGTAGTTTGACACATAACCTTGTACATTACAGTTTATTAATATACAATAAAGTGCTGCAGAATAGTCTCTAGGGCAAGCATCAAAATAGGGAAGTGACCATGAGAAATATAATTTAACTTAGTAAATCTCAGTTCTCCTGTCTATAAAATAGAAAGTAATGTCTTATTTATCTGGGCTGAAAGATTGTTGGACTTATAAATAAGATGTAAATACTATCATAATTGAAGAAAATCCTTCAATTATTCTTTTGGATACATTTAAGAAGGCCAGTTTAATTTAAATCTTACTTTAAATTCAACAAAAAGGTAATTGCAGGAGTTGGATTAGAAAATATTGGGTTGTTTTCATTCAGGAGATGTTGTTTTCACTTACATTGTTAGTGGAGAAAACACTTTAGTGAACTAAGGGATTGAATCACACAGAATTGTTTCCTGTATAATATAAGTTCAATGGCATAACTAAAAATAAGGTACAAATATCCAAATTTGGGGGAGGGTCAGAATGATGACTAGCACTGTAAAATGAAGAAAGCAACTGAAAAATATTAAAGATAACTTATTTGGTAAATGCAAAACTTTGTACTTTATTAAATCTAAATCCAAGGAGCTGGGGAATATAAAACTTTTAGTGTCATCTGTTTTTTTTTTCTTACCATGACCAGGGGACAAAGAAGGAGTTAATGAACAATAAAAAAGGAATGTAGATCATTCTGCCAAAAAAGAAAACCCTCCATATGGATTCTCATTTCTCTGGCATTGTTCAAAGATGTTCTGAAGCTTACATTTGGGGAGGTCAACTCCCAATATGTCTTACAGATTTATGACTTTATGAAAATTGACTGAAGAATTTGAAAAGACTTTGGTACATTTTTCCCTTCTGTGACTAATAATTCAGTTTTAAAGTGTGGAAAATAGTGCACACTCAGAATTATGATGATATAATTTATATCAAGTTAGATTTTAATTTTATCAACATGTGACTTTTCTGTTGCTGCATGTGATGCAATTCTCAATAGAAATATAGATAGATATCATATCCATACTGTATGAAATCAAAACAAGAAAGAATGCACTGTTTCACAACCTCTGCAACCTCATGAACCTCAATGCTCTAGTCATGGATAAGGATCTGGGAATCATTCTATAAGAACAATGACAAAAGTCTTGCCAGTGGAAATTTATTTATCCTAAATAATTAAACTAATCATATTGCTAGTTAATATTTTCTTCTAGGTCCTTAAAATTTTTTTACCACAAATACAATGGCCACTTCTGCTTAAATAAAACATAACTTTAGGGACGAATTCTGTTGCTTTTATTTGATATAGTCCAAAAGCCAATTCTAGGCTATAAATTAATTCCAGTACTGTTCTCAGACCACAGTAGCAATGAGACCTTGATGGTGGCATATATATTTTCTATTTTTGATACAGGGTATGCAGTTTTGTTCAATAACACGATTTCTGTATTCATTTATTAAATTCCTTCTTTATGCCATTTTATACATTAAAATACAATAGTAGATTTTTTTCTATAGAGGAAATAAATAAAAGTAAAAATTTGTGGATGAATAATTTGAAGATTCCTTGTTTTCAAGTTGGTTGTATTTGTTTGTTTGCAGGCTAAACCCATCAAAAAATTAGAGCTAATTATTACTTCCAAAGAACCACTGCTTTGATAAAGCTTCTCGATCATGGATTCTCTTTGTATTTTGAATTTTTTTCCTCTATATACCCAATGGAGTTTTCATGATGCACAGGTTACACCTGGGGTTAGCATCCACAAGGTGCGCCATTCAAACCGCTAGCGTTGACAGAAGACTGGGCTTTCTGCGCTCTTAAAGTGAAGGTCTCAGAAGGCCACAGAGCATTTCTGCTTCGCCCCACAGCGTCATCGGAGTTGCTGTTGACTGGATAGCAGTGAGTGTGTTAGATGTATCCAAGCAGTCATAGCCTGGGTTCACTGATCAACTCATACACCAACACATACGCTGTCAGGCACCTTTCTTTATTTTTCTTGTTAATTCCCTCCTCCTGTTACTCTTTCTTTTCTTTCTTTCCTTCATCTTTCCTGGCACCTCCCTTTTTTGGTCCCCAAGTGGACATCTTACCTGCTGCTGCCATTCTGGTTAGCAGCCCCTGCGCAGGCCTCCCACTACATTTCTTCCACCACCATGTTTGGCTGTTAGCACATTTGCCAATACTGGGCTACTTTCTTCCCTACTGTTCTTCCTTTCTATTTCTCCCTCTGTCTCTTTATTATTGCTCTTACGCTGTCTCTTACCCTTAAAATATTATTATCTATCCTGAGAAATGAATGCTCCAACTTCTCCTGCCTCTTTGATTAGTAGTGTATTATTAGTTTCACTTCAGTTTTCAATTTCCTCCCCTTGGCATGTTAAAAATTTCCTTCTTTCCCCCCCTTCTTTTTCCTCTTCCCATTTCTCCCCAGAAGTCAGGTGCCAGAAATCACCATATGTTCCAACATCATTGGATCAACAACAGACATCATCTAACACACCGTCCAGGCCAACCCTAATCTTCTTTGCTTGATCAGAGATCATGGACTCATGACCACACTCCTATTTTCTACAAAAATTCACCCAGATGCAAGTGCCCTGGGATGCCTGGGCTTCTCAGCGCTATCTATAATTTGTCATGATTCCAAAAATTCAATGAGTTCGCAGAAATTCGGACAAGTTCAGATAAGTAGAAATTAAGGAAATTTATAAACAAAATTAACCTTTCAAAAATACAAAAGATAATCTTTTGTAAAGAAAATCAACAATTGCACACAGCAGACAAAGATTAAGATAAATGGCTAGATCCCATGGAAATTGACAGGGGATTTTACAGCTATATCAGTATCAAAAACAAAGTAAACATATATAACACTGAAAACAGGGAACCAGAGACATCAACTTGTAGTCTATATCTGCTAAAAGGCAAAAAGAGGGGCTAAATAAAGTGATTAGAGATCTTCCAAAGAAAAAGGAAACTCTATCAATATCGGTTTTTAGAAAAAAGCATCCTTTTTTAAATTAAAGAAGAACATAATAATTTCAGGAATGCCTCAGAGAAAAGTAATAAACCTTCCCACCAAAATTAAAAAGAAAACCACAAAGTCTCCATTACATTGAAACAACAGCAACAAAGAATTATTTTGTTAAAGTGAAAGTAATATAAACTCACGATAGGAAAAGGAACAGAATAAAACAGTCATCGACAGTATATACCAACATAAAACAGCAAGATAATAGCTTTACTTTCATACTTTTCTATAATTACATTTATTATAAATTAATTAAATACACAAGGCAAGAGATATTAGCAGAATTTATTATGAAAGGAACCAATATATGCTGTCTACATGAAACACACTTTTTGCACAAAGAAATAAAATAAGATAAATATTAGCATGTGGAAAAAAGTTATATCAAGTTAAAGACAATTAGAGAGGGGAAAGAAAGACATTAGTTTCTTAAGCACAGAGAAATAAAGGGATAATACACAAGAGGTGTGTTAGCCTGGGTAGCTTAAAGAAACAACTATATTCAGACACACATATGTTTATAAGAAAGAACTTTATATACAAGAGCAATTATACATTGAGAAAACATCTCAGCCCAGTCCAGATCAAGTCTAAAAGTCAGATATTATTCCATATGTTAAATATCATATGCAATGACACTGAATGCAGAAATATCACAGGCCAGTGAGTGGGGAGTCTTGTGGACCCAGTGACATTGTAAACCTCTCAGCACTGTCAGGGCTTTCTATATGGCTTTTCCAGCTCCAGGGATGCATCAGAGTATGTCCATACTCTGACTTCTACTCAGAAATATCTCACAGGAAGTGAGCTGAGATAGATAGATAGATAGATAGCCTCCTGCCTCCTAGGAGGAATACCAGAGTTCCCAGAATTTTAAAGAGAAGGACATGCTCACACAGAGGTCTTATATGTTATGACCTGTTTCACAGACTAGAATCCAACCCTTCATTGATAATCCATTTAAGTCCCATATTTACACCAGATTGTGTATCCACCACAATGGGATTTCCCGCCCCCACCCCCAAATAAAAAACAAAACAGGAAAAAGCTCCGCTGGGTAGAGCTTTCATAATATCCATTTTTTTGTGCAAGGCAAACATTCAGCAACTCACTCTGAGTTACTCAGTGGCATTGTCTGGGAAAGTCCTCTCTGGTCACATGAATTTTTTAAATAAAAGTTTCATTTGATCCTCATCTTTTGTGATGGTCAATTAAAGAGAACAGCGCATGGCTGTGAAATTTTGTTTCCTGTTTGGGAAAAAATGTTGCAGAAATGGTTGTGATGTTGAACACAGCTAAAAAGGACAGTGCTATGGGAATAACTCAAGTGTACAAGTGGTTTTCTCCTCCCAAAAAAGGTGAAGTGTTGGGTGATGACAAACCTCCTGCTAGAAGTCTGTCAAATTCCCAATCAGATTAAAATGTCAACAAAATTCATGAACTTGTGCACCAAACTTATGGCTATTGAAGAGATGGGGAAGCTATCTGGATGAACTTGGAGCTTGGTTCAGTGAATTTTAATGGAAGATTTGAGAATGAAATGGTCGCTGTGAAAATTGTGCCTCAGGTCTGACTAACCAGAAAAAGAGCATCATCAAGTGGAAACATACCTTGCTTTGAAAGAAAAGCTCTAAAGCAAACAATATTTTTCCCAAAATCATTATTGGTGAAGAGACATGGTACTATTCTTACAATCTCCAAAGCAGACATCAATCAAGCCAGTAAAAGATGCCATTTTAATCTTGCCCCCCCACCCCAAACTTATCAAGTGAAATCAAAGATCAAGACAATGCTTATTTGTTTTTTTGATATGAAGGGTTAGTGCATTTTGAGTTCATTTGACGAGGTCAGATTGTTAATCAAGCTTTCTCTTTAGAAGTTCTGAAAATATTCCATAACAGTGTGTGGCAAAAAAGACTTGATTTGTGGCAGACAGGGAAATGATTTTGCCAGCATAGCAAGGCACCTGCTCATGTAGCCATCTCAGTGTGCCATATTTGGGCAAAATCCAGCATGCCTTTCTTGCCCCATACACACTACTGATCTCTCCTCACTTGAAGAAGCTTATTTGTGTTTCCACAAATGAAGAGAGGAATGAAAGGGCAGCCATTTGATGACATACAAGTGGTGAACAATAAAAAAAAGAAATAGATATTGTCAGCCATTCAATGAGTTTGAAAAATATTTTCTAGAATGGAATCACAGATTTGACAAATGGATTAACTGTAATGAAGGGTACTTTGAAGTCGATAAAGTTATTTTGTTAAAAAGTTCACTACATAGCTTTGAAAAAAATTCTGTTTTCTGGAGGAAAACCCCCTCATATGGTTCTCCCACCACTAAATGGTTACTTCCCAAAGAGCACATAATTATAATATACAACTAAACATTCATTAAAAGACCCATACCATATAAATATAAATCAAAATTTTAAAAATTGAAAAAGAAATAGAAAATGATCTCAAAATTGTAAGGACTTTTATATACCTCTTCAGATGAAGATCAGAAAACAGGAAGGAAACTCAATAAGGATACAGAAATTTATACAACAAAATCTACCAGGTCAACCTTACTCCACTTAGCAAGAAAAAAAATAAACATTCTTTCCCAGGACACACAGAACATAATCTGGAGTAAACCAAAAAGCTAATTCCAGGATTTAAAAAAAATTGAAATACTACAGAGCATCTTCTTGTTTTTTTTTTTAATTTTTTTTAAATTTTTGGGGCATCACTGCCCTCTGGTGGTGGGAGTAGGAGGAGTAGCAGCCTTGCAGCTGGATTTGAACCTTCAACCCAGTGGGCTGCAGTCCTAGAGCATCTTCTTAAATCAAAATTCTATCCCATTAGAAATCAGCTGCAACAAAACAAAACACATAGGAACAGAATAATAGCACCATACTTAAAAATCACTGTGTATTAGGAGAAGTAAATCTCAAAATATATATGTTCACGTGAGAATAAAAAGAATGCTCAAATTATTCGATCATAACAAAAGCAATGGTCAGAGAGCAATTTTTGGCAATAAATACACAAATTATAAAGGAGAAGAAGAAGAAAAAGAAGAAAATACCAAGATCAACATATCAACCAAGAAAAAAATACTATATAAATAAAACAACAAACTTGTCATAGCTAGACAAAAGGAAATATTAAAGTTTTGAGTGGAAATATATGAAATAGAAAAGGGAAAGCATTAGTGCAAAACTAAATTACCATTACCAGGGAAACAAGGGAAAACAAGTAGGATGAAGATAATCTTCTGCAACATGAATTGGTACTGGCCCAGATTAGAAAGGACATTGGAAATTTTCTACAAACTAGTGAGAATAAGAACACAATGTACTAAAACCTACAGATTTCTGCAAAACAGTAATCAGAAAAGGTTGATAGTAATAAATGCATTTATGAAAAAGGAAGAGAGACTTATGGCTGATACACTATCACAAAATCTACAGCAACTAAAACAGAGTCCACAGAACAGTCCCAGAATAACAACAACAACAACAAAAGAAATAGTAAAAATCAGGGCATGGTTAAGTAAGTGGGAAGACAAGAATACAATGAAAAAAATCAATGCCGCAAAAAGTTGGTTCCTTGACAGGCTCAACAAAATCGGCAGGCCACTAGTAAGCATATAGCAGACATCTGTAGCCACGATGAGGGATGAAACATGGGAGATTACAATGGATTCCAATGAGATTAAAAGGATAATCACAAAATACTATGAAAGTATATACTCCATTTAATTCAACAATATGAAGACATGGACAAATACTTGGGAATTCTATCCCTCCCTAGATTATCCCAGAGAAAGGACAAGAACTCAAGAGACCCAGAGCCAAAGTAGAAATTGATAGAGTTATCAAGAAACTACCAATGAAAAAATCTCCCATACCATACAGCTTCCCAGGAAAATTCTACCAAGCACTCAGGGAAGAGCTGACACCAGTCCTCCATAAATTATTCCAGAGCATAGAAAACGATGACAAACCCCCAACCTCATTCTATGAAGACTGTATCACTTTGAAACTCAAACAGGGCAAGGAGAACTACAGACTGCTATCGCTAATGAATATAGATGCAAAAATCCTTAACAAGATATTAGGCGATAAAACATGAAAATATATAAAACACACCATTCATTGTGGTCAGGTGTGATTCATTCCAGCAATGCAGGGATGGTTTAAAATTTGAAAATCCAACAATGTTATTCACCACATTCATAAGAAAAAAGATAAGGATCAATGGTAAAATTGATAGATGCAGAAAAAGCATTTGAAAACATCCAACACCCATTCTTAATTAAGACACTCAAGAAGATAGAAATGAAAAGAAAATTCGTCAAGTTAATATAGACTATCTATGAAAACCCAACAGTCAACAGCATACTCAATGAAGAAAAGATGAAAATAATCCCACTGAAAAAGAGGAGCAGAAAAGGATGCCTCTTCATCCCTACTTCTATTCAACATTGCACTAGAGTTTCCTCCCATCTAACAACATAAGGCTGCATAAAGAAATTAAACGTATCCAACTGGGAGAGGAGGGGGAGCTATCATGATTTGCATATGACATGATTCTGTATATTGAAATTTCACAACAGAACTATTGACAGTTATAGAGGAATATGGAAGAGTGGCAGGATACAGATAAACAAACAGAAGTCTACTGGTTTGCTATGTACATTGATCGACACCATGGAAAATGAGATCGAGAAAGCAGTACCCTTCACAATAACTAAGAAAATTTGAAATTTCTAAGGATATATTTAACCACAAAAAAAAACATACAAGAAAACTATAGGAACCCACTACAGGAAACCAAAAGTAACCTCTACAAATGGAAGAAGACCCTAAGCTTGTGGATTGGAAGACTCATTATAGTAAAGATGCCAATCTTACACACTATATAAGTGTAATGCTATATAGTACAAATATCAACAACTTGCCTTAAAGAATTGGAAAAACCTGATATTGACAAGTGGATATACTAGGAATAAAATACTTGTGTGCATTGAAAACTTCATCAAGAGAGTAACAAGATAACGCACAGATCGGGACAGGATTTTTTTTTTAAAAACAATGAAACAACTACAATGCCTTCCTAGCTTGCAAAAAGAGGAAAACAGTTAACCTCCTGAAGAAGTGGGCAAAAGACTTTGGAAAGAAATTTCAGTAGGGAGGAGACCTGAATGGCCAACAGACATAGGAGAAAATGCCCCTGTTCTTTGGCTATCAGAGAAATTTAACTTAAAACACCTATAAGTTTCTACCTAACCTCCTAGGGATAGCCCAACTCCGAAAATCAGAAGGCAACAAATGTGGGGGATGTGATGAGATAGGAACCCTCCTCCACTGCTGGAATTCATGGAGAAATGTACAATCTTGTGGAAAACAATCTGACGATACTTAAAACAAATGGAAATTGAGCGACCCTATGACTCAGAAATGCCTCTACTAGAAATATACCCAGAAGAGGTCAGAGAAATCAGGACAAATCATCTGCACTCTTATGTTTATTGTGGTGCAATTCATAATTGTCAAAAATTGTAAACCACCTAAATTTTCATTGATAGACAAGTAGATAAGAAAATTCTGGCACATACATACACTGTGCGTCATTAAAAAGCACTGATGATCACATGAAACAGATCATCCCATGGGATGAGTTGGAGGACATTTTGCTAAGCGAAGTTAGCCAATTACAAAATTACAAGTACAACACAAGTCCCCTGAAGTAAGCATAATTAGCATAGTAAGTATAGGAGAAAAGCCACTTATCTCATACTATACAGCTTGAGATAGAGGCAGTCATGTGGGGGACAGCCCCAATGCAAGAATGTACATGTTATTCCAAAACAACGAAGGGGGCAGAGGGAAGGGGAGGGACAAAGGGAAGGGAAAAAAAGAGTGGTGGTGGAGACAATGGCACTGGGTGAGCAGGGCACTAACGCCCTCAGGGGGAGAGCATTGGTTATGTCTCCACAGAGTTGGAGGTGTGCCTGCAGACCCCACCACAGCAAACCAAACCTAGGGATCAGAGATTGGGCTACAGGGCTAGCCACAATTGGAGCCAAACTGACCCCAAACTGTTGTGCTTCGGAGCACAACACTAAAGCTACAGGATGGGAAGAGGGCTGGTATACTATGTCCACAAGAAAGCAGATCAAGAAGGAAAATGAGAGAGTGAGGGTCTAGACCCCACATTAGCACATCAAGTCTGGAGGACGATGTCCCAGCTTAGAGCTGCTGAGGCACAGAGAGGACTGTGGGG
Source organism: Nesogale talazaci (assembly GCA_004026705.1). Taxonomy (NCBI): domain Eukaryota; kingdom Metazoa; phylum Chordata; class Mammalia; order Afrosoricida; family Tenrecidae; genus Nesogale; species Nesogale talazaci. Next base: position 59,104 of record PVJH01002409.1, on the reverse strand, counting down.
CTGAGAACAGCTCAAGCCATGACGTGTCCTCACTGAACATGCTGCAAAAGAGGACAATACTGGGGACACACTGTGGAGAGTTAGTATGGTTTTAACACTCCCCCTCCTGCACACACAGCGGGGTGAACCATGAGGAAACATAACAGATCAGCCAACCAAGCAAAGCAAAGTGACATTTTCTGCCTAATACTAAACCTATATTTATATATGCATGTAGATCTACTTTCCAACATCATGTATAAATATATTTACCTATGTATATGTTTGCACTTAGACCTTTATAAATGCCCTTTGCCTCCTATTTCTTTCCTCTATTTCCGTCTACTTTCCTATTGTCCCACTATCATGTTCAGCCTTCATTTGGCTTCCAGTAATTTCTCTCGGTTACCTTCCCCTTGGCTAATCCCTACCAGGCCTCTCACACCCTCATTGCCACTGATCTTGGATCACTTGTTGTTCCCTTGTCCCCGGGTTGATCAGCACCACCTCCTTTCCACCACCTCCCATCTCCTGTATCCCCCTAGAGCCATCAGTCCTGTTGTTTTCTCCTCCAAACTGATCATCCAGCCTATCTTATCTAGATCAACCTGCAAAGATCTTAATATGCACAAACAAAACATAGGAAGGTGAGATGACAAAAGAAAACAAAATGACAACAACAAAACCAATGTCCAAAAAAAAAAAAGTAATAAAAAAATAAAGCCTGTAAATAGTTCCAGGTCTGCTTGTTGAGCTCTAGGAGTGTCCTCTGGTTGAGTCCAGTGGGGTTCCATGCCCTGGCCCCAAAATCTATCTTTGGCACTCCCTCAAGACCTCCATGTTCTGCACCCCTGCTTTTCTGTTGCAGGCCCTTGGTGTTTTGCTTCAGTGTGGTGGGTGGGTGAGGGGGTCCTAGTTATTCTCTTTTTTCCCATTTTTTTTCTCTTTTTAATCAATCTTGTTTTCTTTGTTTTGTCTGGGATATTTTTGGTTTTGCCTACCTGTATAAGACAGGCATGGAAAACAAACTCAAGGAGAAATCAGTGGGACCAAAGGTTCTAGAGACACTTGGGGGGAGAAGGAATAGGGGGAATGAAGCAGAGTGCAAACAACACTATAGACAGGGGAACAACTAGGGAATTGAAATTAAATCAAGGAGAAAGCAGAGAACCTGGGGACGTTGGAGGAACAGCAATCTACCTGAGAGGAATTACTAAGAAGCAGAAGAAGGGTGAGTGTGATGGTGGAAAAGGAGGAAGATAAAAGGAAACAGAGGAAAGATCGAAGAAGTAAAGTGATGTATAGAGGTATAAACATAGGTGTGTACGTATGTAAATACATTGATTCATAAAAATAGAGAGTTATGTACCTAGAGTTATATGGCAATTCACTGAGGTAGTAGATGGACTTCGGACATCTGCTCACATCTTCCTTCAGTACAAGAACGCTTTGTTCTAACAACCTGGCATTGTTTGGTGCTCACCCTCCCAACTCAATCCCTAAAGACAAAATGAATGCATAAGCCAATGTGGTGAAGAAAGCTGATGGTGCCTGACTCCCAAAAGATCGAGTGTCTGGGGTCTTAACGACTTGAAGAAAAACAAGCGACCATCTAGCAGGGAAGCAACAAAGCCCACATGGAAGAAACACACCAGTTTGTATGAGCATGAGATGTTGATGGGTTCAGGTATCAGGCATCAAAGACCTAGAACAAAATCATACCAGTTTGGAGGAATGGGGCATCATGGAGTGGAGACCTAAAGTCAAACTATAGACTATTGGACATCCCCTTACAGAAGGGTCACAAGAAAGAGACAAGCCAGTCAAGGTGCAGTATATCACCGATGAAACATACAACTTTCCTCTAATTCTTTAATGCTTCTTCCCCGCCACTATAATTATCTTAAGTCTACTTTATAAATCTGACTAGACCAGAACATGCGGACCGCTATAGACAAATCCTTTTGGATTAATCATGAGAAGATAGATACCAGGAGGGGAAGGGGAAAGTCAGGTGTGGGTTGAAGGAAACAAGAGGGAGCCGATCACGATGATTGACACATAACCATATCCGGTCCACTCCCACCAGGGGAATGAACCACAGAAACCATGGGGAAAGGAAGAAAGCAGTCAGTGTACAATAAGAAAATAATAATTTATAATTTATCAAGGGGTAACAAGGGTGGAAGGGGAAGGGAAGGAAAAAAGTTGAGCTGATACTATGGACTAAATAGAAAGTAAATGCTTAGAAAATAATGCTGGCAACATATGTACAAACAGCTGATAAAATTGATGTATGGATTGTTATAAGAGCAGTAAGAAGCCCCAATAAAATCATCTTTTAATTAAAAAATAATAATAGTGACAGACCAGAGGCAAATTTAACAAAGAAAACAAAGAAGAAGATGCAAATAACATAAATAAGACACAAAGTAGCCCAATGCCACAACAAAAGCAATAGAAATAACTGAGATTATGAAGAATCATACCACAGCAAATTAAAAGACCTAGGGAAAATAGACTTCTAGAAACACACTGACTTTCTGAGGTAAAAAATTTAATCAGACAAAAGAATAATTTATAAAGATCATAAAAACCAAAACAAAGAATTCTAAACCAAAAAAAGCTCTCACTCCAATGACTTCACTGGTAAATTTTACCAGACATTCAGAGATGAGCTCACACCAATTCTCCTCAAACCATCCAGGAACTTGAAATGGGTGAAACTCTCAACTGTATTTGATGGAGAGAGTCTTGCTACTAAAACCCAGAAAAAAATTATAAAAATGTTATTGGGGGGCTGAGCCCTGGTGGCGTAGTGGTTGTTTGTGGGACTGCGCCCCACTGGGATGGAGGTTCAATTCCAGCAGTGGCTCCACAGGAGCAAACACTGGGCCTCCTACTCTCACCACCAGAGGACAGGGATGCCCAAAAAAACAAAAAAAAATGTTATTGATCTAAAACCTTTCTGAGCAACAACAATAGTACAAAACCATAACCAGAGTTAATAGTATTAAAAAATATATCAAACAAAACATGATAAAAAGCATGACATCATGAATCAGTGGGATTCATACCAGGTATGAAAGCACAGTTCAATTTTATAAAAGTAATCAATATAATTCACCAAGCAAGTGAACAATTGAAAACATTGCATGATTATATCAGCTGAAAAGGCAATAGATAAAATCCAACCTTCATTCTCGATTAAAATGAAACAAATATGGAATAAAATGGATACTCCTGAACACAGTCATGGAATATTGCACAAAACTAGTGGTGAACATTATTCTTAGTTCAGAGAGACTGAACGTATTTCTTTACAAAAAGGAACTTAACAAGGATGCTTTTTATCACAACTCTTTTTCACATTGCATTGAAACCTTAGAGAAATGAAAGGTAAATAAATGACACTATCTTAGTTTTGCAGAGGACATAATCCTACACATAAAACTTCTCAGAAATTTAACCTTAAAAGAAAAATCCTATTAGAATCAATTTAAGAATTTAGCAACGTGGCAAGAGATAACATTAATATACCAAAGGCGCAATCAGATTGATTTACAATAAGAAAGTCTGAAATAGACATCAGGAACACAGGATCACTTACAAAGCCTCCAAACAAGTGATATACTTAGGAATAAATCTAACTAGAGATACAAAATATATGTAGAAAGGAAATTACAAAACTGTACTACAAAACCCACAACAGATTTGGATAAGTAGAATCATCTACTATGTTTATGGGTAGGAAGACAAGATTATGAAAATGTCAATACTACCCAAAGTAATTCCAAATATAATGTAATTTTGATACAGATTCCAGAATCACTCTTCAGAGAGGTGGAAATATTGATTGACAACTTTAGATTGAAAGGAAAGAGACCTCCGATAAGATAAGCATTAACAAAGAACAAAGTAGGTGGCCTCATAACCTCTGAGCTCAAAACTGGCTAAGCCTGCTAGTCAAACAGTCTTGTATCATTACAATGACAGCGCACAGCAATAGATGAAACAGAATGGAAAACTCTGAAGTAAATCTATCCACTTATAGACATCCTATTATTCAAAAAGGGCCAAAAGATTTCTAAAAATGGTAATGATGAATATGCATTCTTCTAAAAAATGAATCAGGAGACATATATCTCACCATATAAAAATTATCTCAAGATGGATCTCAGACGGAGATGTAAATATCAGCTTGTAAAGAACATAAAAATAGGAATAAATGTAATGGCTATAGCATGACATAAATACACTATCAAATATGCAAAAACTTTAAAAATCCCCCAAACAAACCCAGAAAGTCAATTCAATGACTCTTGCTCATTGCCCTTGAGGAATTGCCATGGAGTCAAGGCTGACTCATAACTACCCCGTAGGACAACATAGAACTTCCCCTGTGAGTTTCTGAGACTGTAATTCTTCAAGCCCGTCTTTCTTCCCCAGAGAAGTTTTTGGTTTCGAACCGGTGACTTTGCAGTTAGCAGGCCAACACAAAACCCCTATGCAACACTCCTAAGTGACTAGAACTTCCTAAAAAATAAAGAGTTAATAAGATCAAAGACCAACAAAGGAGTAAACAGAGAACCTATGACTGGGATTTTTTTTTTCAAAGAAATCTAACAAGGGACTAATCTACAAGGATATAGAAAAAAACATGTATCTGAAAACCAAAAAGATGGTCACTCTAAATAAAAATGGGCGAAGGATATGTATGTAGGACACTTCATCAAATAGAATACTCAAGGGCTCAATGAATACTAGTGAGTAATACTAATTAGTTATTAGTGAGATGTGAAGCAAAATAGCAATATAGTGTAATCTCACCCCAGCAGTAATAAAAATTAAAAAGCAAACAAACAATAGAAAACACATGCTGGTGAGGTTATGTAGATACTGAAACCCTCATACCCTGCTGGTGGCAACATAAAATGGGACAGCAGTGGAAACAACATGGTGCTTCTTTAAAATGTTTGAAATCCAATTTTGTGCCACATGAACTGGCAATCCAATTAGTGAGTATTTGAGTGCATCCTAGAGGCAAAGAGCTGCAGACTAAATTAGTGTATGCACTATAACAGCATTATTCTCAAGAGCAAAAAGATGGAAACAACTGAAGTGTCCATCATGTGATGAATGAATAAACAAACTATGATACATGTATAGAATGGAATTCTACCGAATGTCAAAGAGTAACGATCAATCTGTGTTGGGATTATGTGGAAGCCTACCATTTTAGCTTTCTTTCTGTCATCTGGTCTAATGTCTACATAGGGTTTAGGGTTTTATGCTGCAATACTATTTCATAATTTACTTCATTCTATGCATTCAATTCTTCCTCCACCGAACCTACTCAAGACCTCTGCGCATCAGCTCTAGCTCTGGTTTGTCGCGTCTCTGGGTGCAAAGGAGCTCGGGGGCATCATGTGTTGTGTTAGGCTGTCAAACTCATGATCATCGTAGGAATCCACCAGTTACTCCGTGGGAGCAACATGCATCTGTCTGCTTCCCTCAGAGATCTGAAGGGGCCAGTTCTACTTTGTCCTGTAGGGTAGCTATGAGCAGGAATTGACTGGATGGCAGTGAATTTGGTTTTGGGTAGTGTAAATGGGTAAGCACTGAACTGCTAGCTGGAAGACTGGAAGTTTCAATCCATCAAAAGGCTTGGAAGGCAGGATTGGCAATCTGCATTTATAGGACTGTCACAAAATAACTAACAACAACAAAAACAACCTTGATTTATGATAATAAGTGGAAGGCTTATTTGGAACAGAGAAAGCCTAATAACTATACAGAGAGAAGTAAAACAAAATTGTTGACATAAGATTTTCTTGAAAGGTGATAAAAGTATACACATGACAATACATTTTATAAGTGCTACAGAACATAAAAGTGACTTAAACTAAAGGAGAAAAAGTTGAAAAAACTAGCACTATTTTCCCATGAAAAATGAATTGAATATTGATGCAGTTGCTGCACAGAAGAGATAGTACACCAATTTGTCGTAGGTAAAAGTCAAAAATAAGACCAATGGGCAGAAATATTATGAAAGGAAGATTATGGAATTTAATGAGAGGAAAAGCCTTTTTAGCAATCAGAACCTTTCAGCAAAAAGTTGTGTAAGACATGGGTAGAAGGCATTGATGAGGGATGTTTTGAGTCTAATTTTGGTACTGGTGGTGGTTTGTAGAAAAGAAATTTCTAAGGTTTTGTTCTAAATCATGTGTCCCATGGAAATAGGTCACCAAAAAGATTTTCAAAAGAAAGAAAACATTCCCTTGGTAACAGAAAAACTTTAAATCCTTTTCAGGCAGGAAAAGCACTAGGATTTTCTATCCAAATAAGCATTTTGAAAAACTTAGCCCTTCCACGAAGTAAACTTGTTACAGAACCCCATTTATTTAGAATGTTGAGTGAGATCAGCCTATTTTGTTTCTTTGAGAATGATGCCGATGTACTTCTCCTGCTTGACTCTTTGTGGTACTCCAGAATGTTTGTCCAAAGAATAGCTGTTTACAAAAATTAGCATATTTCTTTCTGCCTCATGTAAATTAGCATCCTAAGTGGCTAAAAGATGATTCTAGGCGTCCAAGGTCTCCATAGTATTCATCAGAGTAACTCAAGCTGAATACCATTTTTTTGCTTGCACAAATTTGTTGCTAAGCAGAAAATTTGGTACCTCTAATTACGTAATGCTGCTTAGCTTTCTCCCTAGGAAACGCCCCAATTTTCACAATGCTAGAGAGCCCACACTCAGCCAAAGCATGCTTTGTGCTTCTTTCTGGATACTGGGCAACAGGGTCGTCTATGAGATAAAAATTCTAACAAGATTCATTGCCACTGTTATAAGAACTCTGAATCTAAATACATGTCCTCTAAAAAATAGTAATACCTATCACAAATAATTTTATGTCACCAGTTATAAGTATCTTTAGTTTTTTAAGTGCATGAATTGTATCTTCCACTCATTTAAAGTATTTATCAAGTCATATTAAAAATCAGAATGTCTAAAAATGATATTAAAACAATATTCTGAAACTATCATGACACCAACTTTACTGCAAATGTCGGTGAGTCAAATTCTATAAGTCAAAGAGACTATGCACCCTTCCTGCTTATTCCTCTATCCTTTCCCCTTCCCCATTCTCCCTTCCCCCATTCTGTGATTTCAGTCAAGACTCATTTGAGGTCAGAAATATCATCCCTTGTCCCATGTCCTCTTCTGAATTTGGCTTGAATTTCTATCAACTCTCAGTTGATGTACTGCTTCAGCCATGGGTTCAGAATGGCCTCTCCACATGAAATTACTTGTAAAAATCCCCAGAACATCTTCCTGGCTGTCTGCCAACCTATAGCCAGTCAATGATGAGATTCTGATTTCTTTCATCTTTCATCCTTTTCTGTTGATGTTGTCATTCTTCCAGCCAGAAAAATTGATTCTTAGCCAACCAGTTAGATAATTATTCTCATTTTGATCTAATTATTGATCATAGCCTAGTATTTCTCATTTTCAATAGTCTTATGAAAATATTTGAGTGAGTCTCTTGAAAGGCATAGTGGACACTGCTTTGGACCATCTGCTTTGTACTTTTCAGCCTCTTGGTACACTTGTTTAAATCTTCCTTTGTGATACATTATTTTAATATTTATATCATATAAAATTTATCAAGAAAAAATATTTATTTTATATAAAATTATTATAAAAATATATGTTATAAAACATATCAACCAGTTTTATGTTTAAAATAGTGACATTAAGTATATCCATATGTTGAACAAAATTCACCGTTATTTCTAACTTGTTAAAAGTCCATGGAAGAAGCATACCAGGCTGTGTGATGATAAGGCCTTAAAGGGATTAGGTACCAGGCATCAAAGAACTAAAAACTGTATCATTATAAATGAGGGGGAGTTCAGATTGGGGACCCAAAGCCCAATAATAGGTAAAGTGACAGCCTCTTACAGAGGAGCCACAGGGAAGAGATGAGCCAGTCAAGGTACAGAGTAGCAGCAATGAAATATGCAATTTTCTCCTAGTTCTTAAATGCTTTCTTCCACCCACTACCATGATCTCAATTTTACCTTACAAATCCAGCTAGACCAGGGGATGTACACTGGAGCTGGAAACATGGGGAATCCGGGACAGATGATCCCTTCAGAACCAGGGGTGAGAGTGGTGATACCAGTAGGGTGGAGGGAAATTGGAGTAGAAAGGGGGAACCAATTACAAGGATCTACATATAATCTCCTCCCTGGGGTATGGACAACAGGAAAGTGGGTGAAGGGACACATCAGACAGTATACTATATGACAAAATAATGACAATTGGTAAATTATTAAGGATTCATGGGGAGGGGAATGGGGCAGGAGGGAAAATATGGGGAGCTGATACCAGGGTCCTAAGTAGAAGGAGGATATTTTGACAACGGAGATGGCAACAAATGTGCAAATGTGGTCTGCATATATACAATTGATGTATGTATTGATTGTGATAAGAGTTGTATGAGTCCTATTAAAATGATTTAATTAAAAATAAATGAATAAAAGTCATCCATAATCTAAACTCAGTGTAGATTAAACAACACTTTCTCTTGGTCCCCCACCCAATCAGGGTAACCTTTAATTAACTTTTGTGTCGATGCAATTGTCTAGTCATCATCTCAGCAGTACAAATTTTCAGTATCCATTATACTTTATGTGAAAATTTGCATTAATTTTGTCTGTCTGTGAACTTAAATTTGGCCAACAAGTAAAGATTTCAGTCAGGACTCATTTGAGGTCAGCAACATAATCCCTCATCCCATGTCCTCTTCTGAATCTGGCTTGAATTTTAGCAACTCTGTTGATGTACTGCTTCAACTATTGTTGAGTGATCATCATGGAATTGTTATATGCATGTGATATTAATAATACTGTTCTATAACTTACATATTAAATTAGGTCACCTTTCTTTGGAATGGTTATATTCACAAACCTATTCCAGTTGATTGGCCAGGTAGCTGTTTTCCAAAAAGAAATTGGCATAGGTGAATGAGTGCTTCAACAATTTGCTGAAACATTTCAAATTTATTCTGTTAATTCCTGGAAACTTGTTTAACAGTAGTGCCTTCTCTGCAGCGTGGGCTTCTTCCTTTAGTAAAATCAGTTCTTGATAATATTTTACCTATTTAAAGGGTTGAATGCTGAACAACCTTTTTTTTTGTCCAGTGACTGTATAGTCTTTGTATCTTCTTTTGATACTTCTCACATTGTTCAATATTTTGTTCATAAAATCTTTCAATATTACAGCTAAAGGTTTTTTTTCTTTAACTCTTTCAGTTAAAACGGAAGAAAAATAAAAACATTTGTCTTAGAATAAGTACAACCAGAATGATCCTTAGATGCAAGGTTGGTGAGACTTTACCTCATGTGCTGTGCATATGAGGATCCAAAGCAGGGAGATGATTCCCTACAAAATGACATCATGTTTGGTAATGTAGAGGGGCAGTGAAACTAGAACAACCCATAGCAAGATTCGTTAAGACTGGTGCTGCAACAGCGGGCTCAAATAGAATATTTGTGATGCTGATGCCCGCTGAGGGAGTCTGGAATTGTTGTCCATAGGAATCACTGGGCACCACCTACCAACAAAACTAGCCTCAGTGTAAGATATACTGAGCATTTTTCCTTTTTGGTACAAAAACTCAAGGTGTTTGTACATTTTATTATAATACTGTATCTTCTTGAGATTCCTTTTGTAATTTTTTCAGCTCTGTTTTCCTAGGATCCCACAATAAATTCCTATAAACTATATTGCCTTAAATAACATACAACTCTGGGAATCTGCCACCTCACAGTTCTGGGCCTGGAGGCCAGACTTCAGAGCATAATGAATTATGGACCATACTCTTTCTCTCTTTTTTGCCTCTATCAGTTTCTTATGTCCTCATGCATTGCTTGGCAGTTTATGTCTCAATTACCCCTCTGTTTTTACTTGGCTGTCTTTCTTTTGTGTTCATCTGTCTCAGTGTTTCTGTCTCTTTTCCTTTTTTAAAAAAGACCGTTATTAGAGTTTATTGCACAAAATTTGCTCTATCAAATAATTGCATCTATTAAGATTATGCTTCTAAATGAAACAGAATCCATACACATTGAGTAGACAAATTCATTCTGTCATTTTTGGGGGACACTATTCAGTCCATAACACAGGGTATGTGTCTGTGTGTATTGGGAGGTGGAGGTGGCAGCAATTTTAAGACTAATTTGATTCAGCATCAGAGAACATAAAGTACACCACCCAAAAGAAGAAAATGGTGGGTAGTTTTAGATGTAGAATAAGAAAATACTTTTATATGCAATTTTTTTACTAATTAAAGAAATCCTGAAAAGTTTTTATACTCTATTTAACTCCTGGTCCTTGGAAAAGGTATTCTATAGGTGTTTCTGAATTTTGCAGATTACAGTTGATACTGTCAACTAAATATGTCAGGCTTATGATAACTTTTGCTTGGAATCTTCAAAGGCTTCCATACATTGCCCTGTGGATAGATATAAATTGATCTATGCTATGGAGGGTATGTGGAGAAACAAAACACTGCTTTGCCAGACAAATCACAAACTATGGGAAGGTGAAAGTTAGCCTTTCTGACATCTTTCCAATACTCAAGCTTGAATTTGGAAATCAACTAATTAACATTGAATCTGTCTAATTCTTTTCTATGAAGCATGCTTCTTCCAGTCTAGATTTAATTCAATCATTCCATCTTTAAAATGTGCCACTTTTACTTTTTAACAGTAATCTTGTAAAATACAGGAGAAATTAAATAGATGACTATTTTCTTTGCTCTGTCATAATTATTCTAGTGGAAAGCATCAATAATACAGAGATATGATTAAATATTTAACATGGAATGAGTTACATAAAATTTTTCATTGTGGAGGATGGTTTTTAACCTGTTAGTGTTTAGTTGTCATGGAATTAAATAGTTTTTTTCCCTTTTCTATTCTCTATCCACATGTAGATTACTGCAGCCATTTCAGTTCTTTATTTTCTTGCTCTAAAATTTCCTATGCACAGATCCAATGTCTTAGAAATAAGAAGTTAAATTTTAAGTGGAAATTCAATTGAATACCACTTTGTCTTGTTCCATTATAATTGAACCACAAAATACCGTACTTGGTGAGATCTGACTTTCCATGTAATTTTCTGCCCAAACAATGTAATTTCTTTATAATTTCCTTATTTTCTGAGCCAATCACTTCATTAACAGTGTTTACTTGGCAGTCATATGTTTATCTCTTTGAAAATGTGGGGAAAACTCTACCTTGTACATCATGTATGGTAGTGGCTGATTAGTCTGCAGTTTTATTATTTGGCTAACCTATTATTTGTCCAAGAGACGATAGCAGATGTGAGGGAAATGTAGTAGGTGCTGAAGGATATGAATCTAGAAAAAGGAAAAGAATAACAAGGTCAAAGACAATAGGTAACAATCTTTTAAATTCCTCATGGTGATGATTTACAATATCCGCAAATTCTGCATGCTTTGATTTTTTCCCCTTTCTTTTTCAAAAGCTTGTGGAATAAATACTATATAACATGCCAGAATAAAAATTAGATGAAACAAAATGTGATGAACTCATTTTATTTTCTACATGAAACAGCCAACAAAAATGAATTCTTTCATATTTTCCAAATGCCATCTCCCATTATTTTCCATCAGAAATTTTCTCCAATGAAATCTGGACTTCATTGTTTAATTTATATTTATAGCTACATCACCGATGTCAACAGGATATGAAAATCCAAAATAGTAGTTAGTGAATTATGAGTTCATAGGGGAAATATTAGAAAACTATAAAGTTTTTACAAATGCAAATTATAGCATCTTCATTCTACCATTATGAAAATAATAATTACCTTTACACTTGAATGCCAGGATTAAATTTTAGCACTCAATGTTTTTGAAGTTTACATATAAACAAAAGAGTTTAAATTCTATAAATCACTCTCAATATTAAAATTTTATCTTTTTCTTGGATGCTACAGTGTTTAGTCATAAATGATTCACTCAGATATAATTAGAGAGAAATAGGAACAAGGAATGTTTTTCCTAACATTTGAGCTGGTTTTCATTCTATCTTGAAGAATCCTTGCTAGTTTTCAACTATTTGATCAATACATCTCAAAAACTACTAACTGTCATTGAATCAATTCTGACTTTTAGTGATACTTATTGGGCAAAGTACAACTGTTCTTTGGCTTTGGAGGATTTAAAATCTTTAGAGAAGTAGGCAGCCTCATCTTTCTCCCTCAGAGCGGCGTGTGGGATTTTAACTGAGGACTTTGTGATTAAGAAGGCTCCAAGGGTGTCCATTCACTACATGGTGGAATAACTATATTTTAATACCAATAGGATTTATTTTTTATCAAAGTAGAATGAGTTTGAAGTATTAGAGATAACTGAATTTTTGAGATCAGGTCATGTATAAATGAAATTGTTAACAGTTAAAAAATAGGGTTGCGATAACAAGGGTAATATAGACATGATTTACAACTGACTTTGTATGATATTTGTGCTCAGAATTAAAAATATGTAGTTGATATATCTAAGAATTAATTTTTGTTTTGTTTTTATGGGCCACTGAGTCCATTTTAACTCAGTAAATCCATGTGAGAGAGGAGAACTATTCCACTGTGATTATGGGAGTAAACTTCCAGATCATTTCCGTGGAATGATGTGCTGGGCAACTCCCTGCCATCCAATCAATGTTGACTCATGGTGGCACGATAGGACAGAGTAGAAAGGGTTTACAAGACTGCTCAGCATTCTCCAGAACAACTGGTGGTTTTGAACTGCTGACCTTGGAGATCACAGCCCAACACATAACCACAACTTCTTGAGGGTTCTACATTCAGCCCAATAATGAATGAATCAGAGAAGCTATTTCTCAAGACCTATCAGAAAGCAGCTTACTTCCCATTCAATTTTTATTATTTTGCATTTTATGCCAAATGCTTACATTATTTGTCTTTAGCCTCTTAATAGAAGCAAAGCCAAAGCTCATTGCTATCACTTCTGATTCATAGCAAAACCTATGCCAGGATTCTGACACTGCAAATTTTTATGGGAACAGACAGCCTCGTCTTTCTCACTCACCATGACTGGTGGGTTTGAACTTCTGACCTTGTGGATATCAATCCAAAACTTACTCAATAGGGCCACCAGTTACTTTTGCAGACCTTATAATTTTTATGTTATTCTATTATACCAAATGTCATCTATTTTGTTTCTGAGGGTCTGGAGAAATAAGTGAGTGAGAAAGTGATTTGTAGATTTTAAAAGATCTCATTTAGCAACTAAATTTATGGATAAATATAGAAAAACTAAGTAATGTGACTAAGAATTATTATGACCTGAGAGATCATCATCTCACAGAAAGAACCTAGGATGTGTTGTTAGGAGTTCTGTTTTTATTCATACAACCAATTGTATATTCATTTTATGTCCTATTATTTAGCCTCTCTGGGTCTAGATATTTGTAATCTGTTTCAAACACATAAAAGTAGCTGAGATATAAATGACTATATAATAACAGCCATTTTAGCAAAATAAACATTTCATATGGTGCACAATGGATTATCTGTAAGTCATCTTCAGTAATGCAGAGTTTACAAACTGTAAGACAATAAAAATTATTTTAATAAAAAACTAAGAGAAATGCCGCAAACGCTCTTCTTCACTGATATGATTATGTCAAGAGAGCATTGGATGATGAGCTGAGATTTTGATTTCTGGTAAGGAGAATTATGATTATAAAACTTTTTGAAAAATTAGGGATAGGGTTGGTTGTATGGTTGGTACTAAGGCCTTGTCCAAATAAGATGGAGTTGTATATAACTGGAACCTTTGCACAATTGATCTCTCTTTCCATGTGCCTACCCACTCATTCACATGTCTTAAGCAGGAATGAGGCAGGCATATCTCTCTTTGAGAATGAAGCACCTATGACATGTTGGTAATGATGACAGGCACTAATTGTGTTGACATGATGGTGAGGGTACAGATTTCGTCAGCTTTGACCTTCAAAGTTTAATAAAGTATAGTTCATATATATCTTGTCCATTTTAAATATTGACATGGTTTAGGAGCTTTTGGAGTCATCAGAAAATCTGTCCCCATAGTGAAATGGTTAAGCATTCAGTGGCTAACAAGGAGGTTGGCCATTTGAACACAAGCACCTGTGGGAGACAGTTCTGGAAAATTTGCATTTGTAAAGATTATAGCAGGCCCACCCTCAGAGGGAGTTATGGACTGCCACATAGTGTTGCTCACATCATCAACAGCAGCAGCAGCAGCAGCAGCAGCAAGAACACACTGACATATGGGAAACAGCAGCAACCCGGAGCACCGTTCTGAGGCAGCTTTGTTCTGACACACTGAAGGAGAAGATACGCTGTTTGTGCTCATATTTTGCCCACTACTAATTTCTGAGGAAACAGTATAAAAAAGGAAATGCTTACAAAGTGAGTTATTTAGAGTACGTTATTTTCAGGAACTTACTTGTTCTTGAGTCTACCTTCGCAAAAATCACTGGTGAAACCTATTCAGCAATAGAAAAGTGTGGTGTCAGTGATAGCTCTTAAATTCGAGACTTTTAAGAATCATTTTTTTCAGGAAGGGGGAAGAAAGCTGGCAAAGGATCCTTGTTTCAACTCTCTTAGCAAGGAATCCATTGAGAATTATGTTCAGAATTCAGTCGGGATTGGAAAATCAGGGATAATTTTAATACATCTTTCTTACTCTCAAATTCAAGTCATGTCAGCAGAAGCATATATCTTAAAAATTAAAAACTGCCTATATAAATATGATTTAATTTTATTAATTTTATGTTTGCAAAATCCATGCTATAACCTCAACGAAAGATGAGGAAACTGAGAGATCCAGTGGTCAAGTGCCTTAGCCAAGGCCACAAAGCTAAGGAATGTCAGAGCCAATGTCAGAATTGTGGAAAATTAACTTCTTAGGTACTGCGTTTTCTTTCACAGTGTCAGTCGTGGTTTGGATATGGGCTGATAAAGTAATGAATACGGGTACAATTCTTAGATGTTTCAGCCAAATTTCTCTTTCATATCCATGGTTTTCTACCAGAAGAGCATTGAAGCCAGGAAACTACTCTCTCAGTGGAAATTAGAGGAAGAAACCACTTGAGTAATATATCAAATATTTAACCCAATCAAAGCAATTTTCAAGAGTTGACATGTATCCACCACTTTGAAACTAGATGCAAATAAGGAAACAAATCATGATATCTATGAAATTCCCCATTTAAAAGTCATTAATATCCATTCCTTTTTCTATAAAGTTCCACAGTTGCTTAATTGAATTGGCAATGTATCTGAAGGGCTTGCTGATTACCTGGGTCTGAATTCAGGAAAACATACAAGCAGATATCCGTGTCGGTGTAATTATGTCTCTTCAATAAATAGATCCTTAAACTAAAGAATGTATGTTTTGTATTTTTATATTTGTTACTTTCTCGTAGAGATAACAATAAATAGCAAATCACCCATAACTTCTAAGAACAGTATGTATTCATTAAATCTCTGAAGAAAATAAACTGTGTAATAATGACATACTCAAATCCTCTTTGGATATCACAAACAAAATTTTAGGATAAAACAAACAGGCAAGCAAAACAAATTTCAAGACTCCAGAACATATTTGTGCATTACTTTAGGAAATATATAATTAAATCAAGTATGGCTTAACAGAAAAATGACAGAATAGAGACATCTTTAGAAAGTGTTGCAATGAGGTTGGACCATATAGTAAAGTGCTTAAGTGAGCCAGAATCAAATTAACAGCATGCAACAATAACAACAAAATTTTTATATTTTTCTCTTCTTATTTATTCAGGTAGATACCCACTGGATATGTGTTGACAATATGAATACATCGATCATATTGAAAGTTAGTATTTGATAATTATGTAAAGTAATAAACCATCTATCAAATGCATAAACTAGTTTCATGTAAATAAAATGTAAGTAAATGGTGGCTTCTAGAAAACTAGGAGTATAATAGAAAGAATAAAAGCTTTGAAGTCAGACAGACTCAAAGTTGCCCCTGCTTCTTTTGCTAATTGGTTACTATACTCTCAATGACAGTCACTAGAATGGATGAATGAATAGATGGGAATGACCTCTGGGTCTAAGTTTCCTCTTAAATATATGGAAATCACAAATGCCTGTGGCATTGTTTTTGATGACAAATTGTATATGGATTCCATTAGAGTACTTGGAACACAACTATTTGGTACTAAGTAAACAACAGTTTCCTCTGTTTCTATTTCTCTCATTTTTCATTAAATTAGATGGAAATGTTTTTCAAATCACACATTTTTCTACCTTCTTAAATTGAACTAATTTTGGTGTAGATGACTAAGAGCATAGTACTAATTAAAGTTTAATGGTCCTTATGATGTTCTAAAAGTGATCATTGTTGCTCTTAGATTTGGGAAAACACAATACATATAGGAAAAATCACTTGCCAAAGTTGCCAAACAATTAGTGGAGGAGCCACAGTTTGAATCCATACATAATTTGAATCCATACACAGTTTGAATGATTACATAATTGTTATACTTATTACAATAATAGACTGTTATGATTTTAAATATTGAGTCTCATTGAAATTGCTGCTGCTTACTGTTGTCATATATGAAAATTTCTGAATAGATTCATAATGTTGCATATTTAAGAAGCCGGGCCACACTTTTCAGTAGTTTGGGGGCTTTTGTCTTCTTTTTTAAAAATTATCATTAATTGGGAGTTAATGCATTCATAATGCAATCACATCAAGCAGAATTGTACAGTTGCCACCAGTTTCCAAACCTTCTCTTTCTTCCTGAACTCCTTGACATTGTCTCCCTTTTACCAGTCCCTTCACCACTTTACTACACTCTACGCCTCACACCCACATCCTCCTTGTGGTTCCTATAGGTTCATCAGTTTCATGAAACAGAAAACAGAGAAACATATAACACAACTTCAAGTGGGTGATCC
This sequence comes from Nesogale talazaci, assembly GCA_004026705.1. Classification (NCBI taxonomy): domain Eukaryota; kingdom Metazoa; phylum Chordata; class Mammalia; order Afrosoricida; family Tenrecidae; genus Nesogale; species Nesogale talazaci. The sequence continues at coordinate 42,075 of PVJH01002409.1, read as the reverse complement.
CCAATGATCCCCAACTCTGAGATACACCCTAAGTACCATGGACTTCCAAATGAACAGACAAACCTGCATTAGGAAAAGTATAGCCAGAGTGCTCCTTGGGGGCACGGATGTAAAGGCTCTCTCTTATATCCTTTGGACATGGCATGTGAGAGCCCAGTCTTTGGAAAAGGACATTATGGTTGGTAAAGTAGAAGGGAAGCAAAAAAGATGATGACCCTCAATACAAAAGGATTGTCACAGTGACTGCAAGAATAGGCTAAACATAAAACAATTGTGGGGATGATGTGGGACAGGGCAGTGTTTCATTGTGTTGTACGTGGGGTCTTTATGAGTGGGAAAAACAGCAAGAAGATGAAATGTGTGCTTATGAGCAGGCTGCCCCCTTTGTCGTGAACCAGACAAACTGGATAGCACTCATCTCCCATTACCAAACATTTAGAACAATGCTTCCAGACCAGAATCCTAAGCCAAAGGAGGAAAATGTAGAACCAACTTTAAAATTCTCAGGGCCTCTCGCCTTTCTAGATCATGTTGGGCCAAATGAGCCCCTGAAGTTATTCTCCTGAGAAAAATCTTTCAATCTTGAAGCAAAAATATCTCCTGCACTCTTAAAACCAAAACAATAGTTTAATTAGGAAAAAATCTGCTTTGAGCATTATACTTTTAAAAAGAAGTATTTGTATTAAGTCAAAATGACTGCAGCAACTAAAAAGATTAGACAGGAACTTTAGAGGGTAGTGAATTTATGTTAATGGAAAAGTAACTCAGAAGAAGGAAGTTAAGGATGGCTATAAAACTTAAAGAATGTCACTTAATTTAAATGTGAAAATGGTTGAACCAGTGTATGCTTTGCTGTTTATCTTTAACCATAACAATAAAATGAATACAATTATATTTTTAATAAGGAAATGAGTAAATCTGACTGTTTACTTCATAGAATTTACAACTAAATCATACAAAGTAGAATGTTTTTAACAGATACCACATAAAAATGGAACTAATAACACTAAGGAATAATCTTAGGGAATTACAATGTTAAATGCAGAGGAAAGACTCTTATTAGCCTTTCGGACACACTGTTAGAATAAATGGTCACTATAAATGGTTTTCCTTGAGTTGAACTGAATTGAAAGGTAAGGTTTTCCTGAGAGTTGAAGAACGGATTTACACAGCATATGAAAAACAGTGCAGGAGCTGGATATGGATAAGGGGTCAGCAATAAGAAAGTTTATGTTCTGAATAAATGTGATCAGAATATGTGCATTTTTTAGTTAAAAAGCTGAATAAAAAACAATTTTTTAGAATAAAAAGCTGAAATGAATTGTTTCTGTCCTACCACTTTTTCCATCAAATATTTGCTCCAATTCATCCTAAACAAATTGACTGGTTCCTGTTTCTATCGCGTCCGTAAGTGTGGTAGATTATATTTTCCAAATAGAGCCGCCACAATGTCAAACATTGCCCATGCTCTTCAGTAAGGGGACAATAGAGAACATTTAAGGAAAGCATAATGTGCATAGAAGTGAAAGGGTGACCAAAAGGAATGCAACTATCACCCACATCACTCTATGCCAGGTGTGCTGTCAGAGGGAGAGGTGCGAGTATAAGCCCGTCTTCCTGGTGGAAAACATTGAGCTCGGAGTGCAATTGGAACCAAGACCAGGGAAGGTTTTTCTATGGAACGGCTGCACTGGCTCTAGCCCTCAATGTACACATTCCAATGACTGCATGATAAGCAGCTTCACTTTACTAGCATAGAAATATGGGGAGCTGGAATTAAAAAAAAAAAGAACTAGAGGATCGGGGGAAAGAGGAGCTTTTGCCGGGGTCTCGAGTAGAAAATGTTTGGAAATAAATGTAGCGGCATGTGTACAAATGTGCTTGATACAAATGATGTATGGAATGTTATAAGATCTGTAAGAGCCCACAATAAAATCTATATTAAAAAGAGAAAAGAAATTGTACAGCAAATGGCATTCTCTAAAGCAATTGGGCACATGGAAGAGCTGTAGTTCCATGAAGTAGGTTTTATGTCCTGATAGACTCTCTTTATTTTGCTGCCATGGCAGACATCCCCTTCTCCCTGCCCTTTAACAAGCTCTATTCAATGACTCACACGTCTGTCTGCCTTTCCTTTAAAAAAAATAATAGCCATATAAATCCAACAGCAAAGGAAACCACACCAGCTTCCTTGAATCAGCAACCTATTCATTCATTCTAAAAAAAATAAAATAAAAAGACATTTAGACATCACTACACATGCAAGGACAATCAACAGCATGAAAGAGAAAGATCAAAATCATCACAACCCAGAACCAGCAGAGACAATTCAGAGAAAATTAAGAACATCAAAAGCTCTGATTTCTATGTTTAGGGAAATTCATGTTCTTACACTCATATAGCAAACAGAGAATGATTTTTTTTAAGTGAGCTATTAGGGAAAAAAGGAGTCTTCAGAAATTGAGCAAAGAGAAATGTAGCTAAAACACATTTGATAGAAATGCTCTATGATGAAATTGATGACATCTTCTGTTGTACAGATAGAAGACAAAGAGAATATGGTAAAAAAAATGAAAAAGCGAGCATGATTGAAAGAAATATACTACTCCAAATGGCTTAATATCTTATTATCATAGCATTCAATAGATGAGTCCCAGAAGAAAAAAAAATAATAAAAGAGAAAGAAAAATTATTACAGAAATTAAATAAAATTTCCAACAAGTGATGAAAAGGTGCCACACTCTAGAGAAGAAACATAGAAATTACTCTCATGAAGTTTTCATACTATAAGAAAAGGCAAATTATCAGAAAGGGAATGATGAAAAAACAGAGGCACAGATGGAGAATACCTTTTTCCAGTCAAGGTGTGCATCATGGGCTGCTGAAGTGGGTGGTGGCTAGAATATGGTGGAGGATGCCTCTAAAACTATAATGGGAACATTTTTTTGTTTATTATTGTATGCCCCAAATTGACATTTAAGAGCAAAAGAGACAGTTTTACTGTTACAAGTATTGAGAAAACATATTTTCTATGCCTCTTTTCTTTGAGAATTGTTTAAGGAGATACTCTAGTAAAGCATAGGAGACAATCATCAAAGTGTTAAGACCCAGATCTGGTTCAGGAACCAAAGAAGAGAAAGGTTAGACGTAAACTGTGCAGACATCCAGAAACAAGCATGTTAAGGATTAGAATAGAGAATTTATGAGCTAAGGGGGAGAGAATTTTGGTGGTCAAATACTATTTTATATGCTTACATTGCAGTCAAAGCAAAATAATAAAAATTTAAAAATATTTTAAAAAGTGAAATAGCCTCCCAACGATCAAGCTATTTCCTGCCTTTAAATTATATACATATAAACAATATTAGACTTCTAGCCATTATTTATTCACAATCCTCATTAATGCCACTAGATGTCTACAGTCACCGATTAAAGTTTCCAATCTCAGAATAATTATCTGTAATTTAAATATATATACACATATACTCACCCTATGTGCTCTGTTACCTAATTATATGTTATGAAGACTATCCATGGATGTAATTGACTATGTACATGTCATCATAAACTATTCCCTATATACATACACATATGCATGCACACCTACACACAGACACACTCACATGCATGCACATGTATGCACAAACACACCTCCCAATTTTATTAAAGACATTTATGCTATATGTACCTTCAAGAGAAGATTTGGTTATAATTCATTTTTCTATTGGGCACAACACCTACCAGAGTAGTTGGTTATATGTAGTTGTTATCAATATTTGTGGAATATATTAATAGTCATAGGATGAGTTCTCTAGAGAAACAAAACCATCTTTAAAATCTCTTCCAGAGTGGCTGCTAATTTTAAGTCACTTCTTGGTTAGCGGCTGAGCCCTTCACTACTGTGCCACTAGAATTCCTTATATATACGTGTAAAATTAAAGTTATATTTTGGTCAATATATAATTTAATAATGCATATTTAATAACATCTTAAATTCACATACTCTGTTTTAGAAGACTCTGTTTAGAATACTCCTTGGAAGCAAGGATGGTCAAACTCTGTCTCATGTCCTTTGGACATGTTAGCAGCAGAGACCAGTCACTTGTTAAGGACATCGTGCTTAGTAAAGGCCAGACCACAGCAAGATGGGTTGACACTGTGGCTGGAACTATGGGCTTACACCGCGGAACAATTGGTGTGGGTGCCGGCAGTATTTCTCTCTGTTGGACAAGGGGCCTGTATGAGTCAGAACTGACTCAATGGGACCTCCCAACAGCACCATCATAGTGAATTGAGGATTCTCCATTTCAAGGTTTCGATGCAACCGTGAAGGGCTGTTCAAAGTAGATGAAGAAGTACTAAGTACATTTTGTAGTTGAGGAAACTATGACATATGTGGAATTGTATTTCTTATCAAGTGGATTATAATTATTTAGAATCCAACTCTGTTAACCTCAAGATCAACTAACTTTTTATAATAAAGGTGTTAATGTATCTTTTTGTGAACTTTGCTAATTGAACTAGTTGAAGGAGGAGAGACATATGGGGCAGATTCTATCTTTCTTCTCCTAAGAAAGCACATAGTGCAGACCTTCCTGGCTTTCAAACAGGGACTGCAGTTGGAGGACTTCAGTTTTCAGTCAATATGTGGTCGCTAAGGCATTCTTTAATCATGACAGAAGCTAAATGATTAATTTTTTAATTCTTGAAAGGAACTGGGAGGTATATTGCTTTTTAATAAAAGTCTCTTTAAAAATATTTATTTCTTAACTTCTCTAGGCTACATAAAACAAGACAATTGGATGATATGATCTCTGAGAGTCTCTAAGACTACTTTCTTTTCTATATTTTGAAGAAAAGCACTCGTATTTTTTGAAAGGTTGGCTCATTTCTATTTTTTTCACTCTAATCCTACATTGTTTTCTCTATATGTTCTATTAAAATAATAGATGATGGAGGTGGCTTTTAAAATATGGAAATGGATTTATAGCTCCCCTGTTCAGTTACACTAATTTTGTTAAATACTATTAGAATTTAAGGGAGGGGTGTTGTGTGAAATATATTGAAATCAGTGTGTAATTTTTAGGTGTTCATGCTTATCTGTTTCTGAAGTGGATAGAAATTATGTTCACTTTTATATCTCCAAAACATATCACCTCACAGCAAAGGACATGCCGCAGATATCTTGCTGACAGGAAGAATGGTCTGTGTTAGTGATAACAGCCAAGTTCCTGTTCACTGACCCTACCATTTATCTTCTGGGTGCCACCTCTCTTGCCTTCTATAGACTTGCTGGGCAAGTTTTGAAATGACCATTGTGTCAACCTTTTCATGTGGTGAGGACATCCAGACTGCCACACTTGCCAAATAGAGAAAATGACACTTGTAATTACCTGAAAGTCACCTCTGTTCTGAATCAGTGGTGGCCAACGACACGGATTAAAATAAAACACGTGAGAGAACTGCTGCTTATCCTGGGAAGAGACATATTTTCTAAAGAAAGAAAACTATTTCAGAACTTCTGGATATGTCAACCTTTCTTGTTCACACTCAGTAAGCACGTGAATTGAATTCTTTTGAATGTCAGTTAGCAATGTTTTTGCCAGGAATAAAGGCAATGATGCTGTTTTTAGTACTTAAAAAAATCCAGTCGGAAAAATGAGGAATTTAGCACATTGGAGTTATTACAGTTTCTCTGTGTCTAACAGTGTACACAAATCTTTACAAGTAATTAACCTTTAATTAACTTTTCAATCAGTGACTGGATTGGTTGCTAGGCTTTAAGAGGAGGGTTTTGTTTGTTTGTTTGTCTTTTTTTAATTGACAGAATAATAAATTCTTAAATTAATTCTACTTTCTGAAGCAATTCATATCACCCATTATTGGTAGTTGGACTGAGAAGTTTATCAGGCCAATGAGGTCAAGGTCAAATGTATTCAAACTTCAAGAACTAGTTGCCATCTTCTAAGAAATGGCTCTGACTCTAAGGCATGGTCTATGCCTCTGATCTGCCATTTCTCCTATAGATGATATTTGTCCCCAAAACATGATACTTAAAATAAAAGTGAGAGCTTGGATGACTATGGATTTGTAGCATCTGTTCTATATTAAGCTTCAACACACAATATTTTTTGGTTTGAATAACAAAATCATTTGGTTTAACATATTTTCTCCAGTTATGACATTGGAGAGAGGATGTAAGAATTATTTTGTGTCAGTTGGTCTGATTCACTTTCATGCAAATTCAACTTCCTCATGATATATTCTCAGCTCAGGATCTTGTAAAATTCAGGACAATAGATAAAAAATTTAATAGGATCAAATAACGTAGAGTAGAATAATATTGAAACTCAATTAGTTCCAGAGGCAATATTAAGTGATTATTGTTAATTCCTATGGTTAGAATTCCAGGGTCTAAAACAGAGTTTGGACACATTTTACCTTCACCTGTAGAACCCTTCTTCCTTTATCTGTAACTTGGTTTCCTGACCCTTAAAATGTAAATGATAAAACTTCCAAGCTAAGATGATTATGTTGAGTATTAAATAAATTAGTTCACTGAAATGATAGACAATTCTCAGTACCAGTTCATTATTGCAAATATTGGTACTTAAGATTACCAGCCACTGAGTGAAGTTGTAGAAGAAAGCTAGGTGCAAAGCTTCCTGTCTTTTTATTTTTAATGGAGAACAGCTGCTCTTAGAGTTCACTGGTGTATTTTAAGGTGTCTGTGTTACCCAGAGTTCGTGTACATGTTGAGAGATAGCATGATTAAAGATGGCCGAAGCATTTTACATGAAAGCATGGAGAGAAGAGCCAACTCAGCTATAAAAATAGATCAGCAGCAGGCATAGCATTAATATTGTTCTGGTTTGTGGGTCAGGAGTGTAACGGTGCCCACAGCAAGCCTTCCAGAGGATAAAATTGGATGTGCAGAATATTATTGACTTTGCTTTCCACATTGCTCTAACTCCTATCAAGTCTTTGGTGTTTGAAGTTTTGTCAAACTAATTCCTGTCACCAAGAGTAAGGTGCCAACTCTCTCATGTATTCCTCATTAAGGAGACAGGGGATGTGTGAAGTGCAAGAAGGGTATTATAATCATAGTTTTATTTAGGAAGGGTGAGAGATACATTTTCAACCTCCAATAAGTGATTAAATACCTGAGATAGCAATGTTTATGGTCAGATGACTGCAAATAATGCAAGCAAGAAAAGTCCAAAACACATATAGACATTTTAGGGCACTGGCCTTTTAGCAAAGAACTTGGTGGTATAGGAGGTTAAACACTGAGCTGGAAACAGAAAGGTTGGTAGTTGAAATCCACTTGCTGCTTCATAGGAGAAATGTGAGGTAGCCGTTTGTTTTAGTAAATATTTGCCATTTCAGAACCTCTATGGAGTATTTGAATCTCAGAGACTCAACTTTACAGAAAGGCCCTCTAAGTTTGGGCCACTTACACTTCTTTTCTCTACTGAAACTGAAGCTCAAGGAAAGTAGCGACATCCTCGAGAAAAATAGGACAATTTTAGTCTGTGTTTATTATTCAGTTGGAAGAAAGGGTTCTTGGTAATTGGTTTTTGATTATGTTGTCAATAAGTGTCATCAATTTGGCTATGATTCATAGCAAGCTTATATGTGAAGGCAGGCAAATGATGTCAGAAAACATAGTAGGTGAGAGAAAGAAAATATGAGTTCATACTGTTTCTGTTACAATATTCAAATACTCATATAAAATATGAGCACAAATTGTTTCCATTACCAGATTCAAATACTCTTAATTTTCCTGATACTCAGTCTGTCAAATTTGTTTGACTTGACATTTCCACAACTCAGATGAACTCTTCAGTTGGTCCTGGTTAAGTAAAAGAAAGTAAATGTTGCTAGAAAATATGCAACTGACTGATTTGCACTTAAAAGTCACAATATTGTTCAAATGAGTGCTTAATAGTGCCCTATAACCCTATGGCAATTCCCTAAAGTGTTCATGCATCCTTTTTCAGCATAATTCATTTTCTGTCCTTTGATCTGATGGCTTTTCTTCATTCTTCTTAGAGAAAAAGGGAGTCCTCTGACAGGAATGTTCTCTTGTTCCTGTCAGTGAGTCCAGGAGCCCATACTCTGATCTTCATCCCAAACTCTCTGCCCCCTGTGCTTACTCTCTCGAGGGTTTCACGCTTTCATTTCACTTCTGTTTCTCGTGCAACATGAGTTATTCTTCTGTATTGGATTTCTCTGCCTTTAAGCTATAATCTTTAAAAAAACTACACTTAAGTGCATATCTACTATCTCTTAATAAACAATCTTTGGGCTTTATTAAATTCCTTGAATGGACTATCACATCTATATTACATCCTTCTATTAAATTATGTTGGATTTACCATACGCTTCTATTTATGAGTATCATCAGGTATCATCCTCAGGTATCATCAATAGATTTTAGAGATTTTTCCAGACTTTAGTCTTATAATACCTTTATACTCTTAAAAATCATGGAAGACTTCAAATTGTTTTTATTTTGTGGTTGATATCAATGGCTATTAATAACCATTGTGACTATTAATATTAAAATTATAAAGGAAAATTCTGAATCTTTAATAAATCTATCATACCTTAACATAATTGGTAAACTTAATGAAAATAGCCTTATAGGGAATTCAAGACAGATGATCCCTGCAGGACCAGTGATACTAAGAGGGTGGAGAGAAGGTGGGTTAGAAAGGGGAAACTGATTACAAGAATCTACATGGAACACCCTCCCTGGTGTAAGGAACACAGGGCAGTGAGACATCTTACAGATAGTGTAAGCTATGAACAAATAATAATAATTCATAAATTATCCAGTGGTCATGAAGGAGGGGTGAGTGTAGAGGGAGGGGAAATAATGAGGACGTGATACCAAGGAATATCAAGTAAAAGACATGTGCTTTGAGAACAATGAGGGCAACACATGTACAAATATGCTTGACAGACAATTGATGGATGGATGGATTGTGATAAGCATTGTATGAGCCCCCATAAAATTATTTAAAAAGAAAGAAAGAGGCTGAGCTCCAGTGACATAGTGGTTTTGTGCAGGACTGCGGCCCACAGGGTTGGTGGTTCAAATCCAGCAGCAGCTCTCCAGGAGCAGGGCTGGGCTTCCTACTCCCACCAGGCCAGTGATACCACAAAAAAATAAAAAGAAAGAAAGAGACCATTCCATGGGGCAAAAAAAAGAGACATCTTTAATAAACTAAAAAAATAAAATGTCACTTTGAAGCCTAACAAGCAAGCAAACAAACAAACAAAATAACTTTATTATGAAACAAAAGTCTAGTGAGAATTGTGACTTTGCTGTACATTTCAGCCTGTCTCTGTTGTCTGGTGTGCTATTGTGGTCTGGTGCGATCAGTTCAGCTCAGAGCAACCCTCCGTGTGGCAGCAGGAAGTACCACCCACATAGTTGTTAGGGTTGAGCTCATCTTTGCAGCCACTGTGTTGCATCTTGTTGATGGCCTTCCTCTATCTTGTGCTTCACAACTTCACCAAACAGGATATCCTTCTTCTTGGACTGGTTTCTCCTAATGTTCAAAGAATGTGAGATGAATTTGCACCATCCTTACTTCTAAGAAGCATTCCGGCTGTACTTCTGAGGGAGATTTGTTTGTTAGTGTGGTACATTCAATATTCTTCACCAACACCTTGTTCATATGCATTAATTTTTCTTTGGCATTTTTCATTTAATGTTCAAATTGGTTTTTGTGGACTTGTATAATTTTCTTCAGCTTCAAACTGAACTTAGTACAGAAAAAATGACAATGTGGATGATCTGTGACTTAGTCTGGGTAATCTAGAGAAACAAATTCATAGACATGCATATGGATATAAGGGTATGGTTTATATACAAGAGGAATAGGACATTAAGAAAGCATCCCTACCCAGTCCAACTCAAAGTTATAAGTCCGATATCAGCCCATATGCCCTATACCAGTCTATAAAGTCTCCTTCCAACTCACGAAGTCACAGGCCAGTGGGTGCACAATTCCGGCACTGGCAGAGGTCTCCTTATGGCTCCTCATTTCCAAGGCTCACTGTCCATCAACAGCATCCAGTGGTGGGAGAGGCAACTCAGCACTGGCAGGGGCCTCCACGTGACTTCTTCAACTTCAGAGGTCTGGTTCCATCAGGGTAAGACAGTGTGGCTTCTTCTCCGGCTCCTTCAGCTTCTCAGACGCTGCAATCTTGTCTTGTCCATAGTTCATTGTCTGTGAGACTAACTCCCAACAACTGGGGAGATAGATTCTCATCTCCATGAGGGAAATATGAGATTTCCCAGAAGTCTCAGGAGAAATCCATGCCCACACAGAGGCCTCATTGGCTACTCAATGGCTATCTCCAGATTAACAGGCTAGACTCCACCCCCACATCTCAATCATGAAATTAATATAAGCATATGACTGCCACAATCTGTTCCACAGTCAACCCTTGGTCTTGTTTTAGCTGCTGATGTTAGGCTTCTTCCTCGTCTCTTCCCACAGATGTATTCAGTTTGATTTCTATTTCAACTGAAGAAATTCATGTATCTAGTCACTTTTTGTGTTGTTGATAAGAAGTTGTTTGCTATGAACAAGGTATTGATCTTACAAATGTGATCTCCAGCTTGATTTCTTTCACTAAGACCATATTTCCAATTACTGTTTCTTCTCTGATTCCAACTATTGCATTCCAATCACCTATAGCTAGCAATGCATCTTGGTTGCATGTGTGATCAATTTCAGATTGAAGACATTGATAGAATTCTCTAATTCATGCAGCACTAGCTTTAATGGTTGGTGTATAAAATTAAGTAATAATTGTATTGACTGTTCTTTCTTGTACAGAGAGATATTATGCTATCACTGACAGTACTATACTTCTAGGAAGTCCTTGAAATGCCCTTTGGACTTTGAATATGATGCCAGTTTTCTTGACTGTGTAATTGCTGGCATAGTAGGAAATTATATGACTTCTCAGCCAAAATATCCAATATCATCAGTCAGTTTTATATCACTAATTCCAAGAGCACAATCTTTATACATTTTATTTCATTCTAAATGGTTTGCAATTTTTCTAGTTTCATACTTTGTACCAGTTCTAATTATTAGTTCATGTTTTCAAGTGTTTCTTTTATTTTGACTTGTGTCCATTCAGCAAATGAAGGTTCCCAATACAAGCTTTACATCATTCATGCCATTATAGAATTTACTTTGAGAAGGCCACATTTCCTCATTCATATGTTGTTTCTTCTGACCCATGGAGCTTATCTTCTGGCACTTTCTCTAGCAATAGTCTGCTTCTGCTCATTAGATTTTCAGAATTGACAATGCTTCACTTCTATGAATAGGGTTCTTAATGGCTAATTCCTCTGAGTAGATAGCCTGTTTCTTCTTGTAGTCTGTTCTTCATCGGAAAGACGTTATGAACCTCTTCACTTTAGGTGACCTTTTTTGTATTTTAAAAACTAATGACACGGCCTCCAGAATTACTGTAAAACACAAGCTACCCCAGCATGACAAACTGACAGACAAGTGGTACTCTTGTTTATTAGATGGCCGTTATATTTTCACTGCTGCTTCTGTATTCAACCTGTTGCTAATGGTTTGGCTCGAGTTTATGTACAACATCTCATCACATACAAATAGGTAGATTGAAAAGGAAAAATTTATGTGATTGGTTCATTTTAAAATTGTGGGTTGTCTCACCTATCTACCACTGTGTCACTCATGGACTCACATTGCTGACCTTACACTGAGCAACACAGTGGTGGGTTCGAACTCTTCACTGGCAGTCCCTATGCCACCAGGGCCATCTCATTAAAGCCTACTGCCATTGAGTAGAATTCTACTTACAGAGAATCAATATGACAGAGAAATAAGCACCTTTGGGTTTACAGCTTTATAAAAGCAGAAAGCCTTATCTATCTCCTACTGAGTGACTGATGAATTCGAATTGTTGACCTTGCAGTTAAAAAGCCAATATATCATCCACTGCACCACTAGGGATGTGTAGGATGATTTGCAAAAATAAAAGCACGTCCAATCAAAACAATGCTTTCTGAAGAACTCTTTTGGCCCATTAGATTCAAAGCAGTGGATTCAACTCAGAAATTTAGGGTGGCTTAAAAAAAAAATCCCCACAGGGATTTTCTCAGTAGATTTTCTTAGAAGACACAGAATGGTCATAGGAGTTTGTGATGAAGAAGTTTTCAGAAAATGCATTGGTGACAAAAGCACCAAGAAAGTGGTAACAAAGACTTTTTCCAGCTGACATCAAATTACTCATTTTACAAAGATAGGAAGGGTGGTCCCATGAAAATTTTGTTGGGAAATCTTACCCCATCCTCTCTGTCGCCTTGATCTTTCCTCCTTCTTCTGAATTCCTTTTGTTCCTAAAGCTCTAGCAATCTTTGCAAGGAAGCAATTTGGGTGTCCTCAAAGGACTCAAGTTCTCTTATCTTAGGTTTACACAATGCCGAAGTTACTGTTGTTTTGGCACTCTTGAGGGACTCAAAACTTAATGGGAAAAAACTATTTTGACACTGTGTACATTGGGCAGCACAGAATTCTTTGGGCAATAGTAAGAGAGATGGAAACATTAGCTATATGTGTATATATACTTAGAGAGGGTAGATTAAGAAACAGTAGCTTCACATTTTGATATTTTTAATCAATGTTTCTATGATTTTATAGCAATATTTTTGTGACCCACCTATAATCAATAATGTTTTAAAAACTAAAATTAGCTAGTAAATAATATATTATTTTCATTATTGGATATAAATATGTGAGCTATAATATTAAGGTGATAATATACCATATAGATATATAACAAAAAATTTAAAATCTAAAAAAAATTTTAAACCTTTTCTATGAAATGCTTGAATATTTTTACTATTTCACCTAACTCCTATCTATGCTTATTTTCCAGGAGTATTTTTTGTACATTTGAACCCCCAAATAAGGTCTTGATTGGCTACCTCATATTTTATAATCGTAATTGCTATCCTATATTAACTCTGAATATATATTTAGCACTTAGTGTATTGTCACTCTCCTTAGTGTATTATATCCACTAATTCATTGATTTTTATTTTTATGTAAGTTTACTTAATAACTCACATAGTTTTCATATTGTACAAATTACTATCCTTATATAACAAATGAATAACTGATCACTGCTCACTAAAAATGCAATGAAGGAATAAAGTCCTTTATCTAAGGTTCTCCATTTCTCCCATCACCTTCTTTAACTCCCCACCCCCCACTGTAAGTGTTAGAATGAGATACCGAGCTGGTAATCTAGACAGACGTGGGCTATTTCTGAATACTTTTTGGTATAACATACCCTGGAGTCCATATCCCCACTGATTCATTTTTCGAAGCTAATTGATGGACTCTTTTGATGCAGGGAAGGTGGACTGAGGATTTATCATTTATAAAACTCCTCTCCAAGAATCACTGCCAATGTAGCCCTAAGTACCATAAGGAGAAAGGAACTTGCTTGGTTAACTACACTAACTCACCTTCCTGCTTGCTTATCTAGGTTACTCCTCACAATTGAGCCTGTAGATTAATAACTATGTCTCATAAAACAACTAAGGATTGTCATAAATGTATTGTGACATCTAGAAATTCCTTTCAAAATCTTTTAAAAATCAATTTTCCCTTCCTATGAATATATTCATATCAGCATTGAACATTTTGAAATGCAAAACATACATAATTGAAGAATTTTCAACACAAATATAAACCGCATGTTTCTCAGCAGTCGATATATGCTTGCTGGTGGTGATGCTGGTGGATTGTCATGTCTTATGTGTTTAAAGCATAAGTTCCAAAACTGATTTGGCTTACTGCCCTGTTTTTAGAAAATAAAAAAATAAAACAAAAATCCTCAGTGTCCTCCCCCACTCCACCACAATTAAAATCCTTTATACTATAGGCCACATTCCACGATGACATAGAGGCCTTTGTTGGGCAAGCCATCTCTCATCAGTCTAGCTCCCCCTAGAGAGACAGCATCACCCACTTTGGGAAACACTGACTTAAAGGTTTGTAGGGGGAATTAACTAGAACAATACAAGTGAAAATTTGGTTTTATTCCACAGTACCTGAAAACCTTTAGGAATAGTATCATATTTATTTTTCTTCTACTTTTCCATGTGGGAAAAACATTTTAAAATAAATATTTTCCTTCTTTTTTTCTCTGATAAGTGTCCAAGATAATTATAAAGAGATATTTGTCTTCTGCTAAAGAAGGACGTATGTCCCCAAAAAAGAGATGGTAAAAGTTGGTGTTCTTCTCTCTCCTGCTAGATCAGTGTTCACTTGAACCCTCATATAATACGTGACTGAAAGCTCAAACTTCTGTACCTACTGACACTAATATTTCAGAATGTCTAACTTTAACTTTTGGCTGGTGCCTCTGAATTTCCATGTCAATAAAACAAACTAGCTCAATTTCCTTGTCTTTCTGCAAAATCAAACAAAATCAAACTTATAAAGTAAGACTCCAGGGCCCTATCAGATGGAGTAGAATGCTGTAGGGTTTCTGGGGCTATACACTTTTATTGGTGCAGGCGAACATATTTTTATGGTCGACCATATTTTTAGTAGTTGGTGCATTTGAACCATTACCCTTTATGTTTGCTGCTGAATACTAAAATACAGGCTTAGCATTTAAGCACTTTCTCCTCTTCCTTGCTTTAGGCTTCATGAATACTTTAGATCAAACTGTGCTTCCCACACATCTTTAATATGGTATTTAATGCACTAAAAGTATAGAACTAAATTAGGATAGACGATCCATCAAGACTAGTAATAGGAGTGGTAGTACCAGGAGGTTGGAGGGATGGAGGAATAGAAAGGGAGAACCACCTTCAGGGATCTACATGTAACCTCCTCTCTGGGACACAGACAACAGGGAAGTGAGTGTTGGGACAACATTGTACAGTGTACAGTATGAAAAAAATAACGGTTTGTAAATTACTAAGGGTTCAAAGGGAAGGGGGGGAGGAGGGGTAATATGAGGAGCTGATACTGGGGGCCTGGAGGGAGGGAGGATGTTTTGAGAGTTATAATGGCAATAAGTGTGTAAATGTGGCCTGCACACAATTGATGTTTGTATGGATTGTGATGGGAGTTGTATGAGCCCCAATAAAATGGTTCATTAAAAAAAAGTATAGAACTATTCTTTGGGGAAATAGAGTCAGAAAATGTCACATAAAGGCTTTTTAAATTTTGAAAAATGAGGTGTTTTAGAGCCTTTGAGAGAAGACAAAACAAAACACATTTTGACTTTTTAAAAACTGTTCCATGGAGAATTCTGGTAGATTAAGTCTGTTTCTTATTAACCCCCACCCCACTATTTCATTATGTATATTTTAGGGAATTTTGTCTTATTCTTCTTTTCCCTTCTGAAAGGGATCACTTCTCTGGGAGTTCTGGTGGGACAAGGACTGGATGCCTTACTGCAAAGATCTCAGTTTAAGTCTACTAGCCTTTGTGAGGGCAGCTTTGAGTCTGACTCAGTGGACGTGTGATGTGTTTGTTTATCTGTCTTATAAGCATAATCATCATCAAAGAGGCATTTAAGTTTCAATACTTTGAATACAAAGAGTTGTCACAGAGCATCACTGACCACTGAAAAGATATACTGTTTTCACTTGTCTTCCTACCTGTTCTCCCATCCACTGCCCCAAATTCTCTGATATACTTCTTTATGAGATTTTTGCTATACTTTTAAAACCTGCTATCATGTTTAGAGCTGTATTTCCAAAAGTGGGCCAAACAGCCCCCTGTAGGGTGCTAGAATGATCTGGAGGCCATAAAAGCAGATACCTATATTTTATCCTAGATTATGGGCTATAGTATAAAAGTTTTCATTGCTGGGCTGAGCCCTGGTGGCGTAGTAGTTGTGCGCAGGACTGCGGCCCACTGGGGTGGAGGTTCAATTCCAGCAGTGGGCCTGGGCCTCCTCCTCCTACCACCAGAGAGCAGTGATGCCAAAAAAAAAAAGTTTTCATTACCAGGGGTGAAGGGGTGGTACTGTATGATTTTTTAAAGGGGGGCAGTAGGTCATATACATTTGGGAAACTATAATTAAAGACTGTAAGTAAAATTACATAAATAAAAGTTAAAACTAAGGATTATATCCAGATTATCTTTTCCAAGTATGAGTTTTTAAAATATTGGTTAAATAATTAATTTTTGGTTGAATAAAAAACTTAACTGACAGATTGTGAACACAGTCTATTCTCATGGCAAGATATGTCTGAATAGATTTTTTTCAGGAACCCAAATTTATTTTATTGCTTTATAATTTCCCAGGAGTTTGGCTTCACCCCCTGATAGACATTCCTCATGGTCAACCACATTCTACATAATGGAAAGTCTAAGAGAATACTTTGAGTTTAGAATGGAACTGTGGAAGACTCACCATTGGCGATTAGAAAAGACCCTCTGGGAGAAAGAGAAGTAAGACATTTGAGGCCATTTTAGGGAAAAATGTTTTAAAACAGAACTCTTTAAAATAGTACTATTAATAAGTGATAAGTAAGGAAGATGCTTTGCACAGTTGAGATGTAGCTTCTTAATATGGCCCTTTTAGTAATAATTCATTTTATGAAGTGATCCCTAGCTTCTATGTTTATGGCTGTAATCCAATTTTAGAAGGAATTCCATTACAAGATTAAAGTGGTATATATTCAGAGTCTTCACCTTTAGTTTCCTTTGTGTGTTAGGCTAGGTTATTTAGAAAAACAAAACCAGTGACACTCACCTCTATGTAAAGAAGAGCTTTATATCAACAATAATTATATATAAAGAAGGCATCCCAGACCAGTTTAATAGAAGCCCATAAGTCTAATACTAGCCCATAAGTCCCTATTCAGACTTAGTTTTAAAACAAAACAATATTAAAATCACATTTGTACCTGACAGGATAAAACTAAAATGCATGCAACTCAAAAAATGTACCAGCCTCATTTAAACATAACATTCCATAAGTGAACAAAGCAACATTCTATGCCTTGCAATTGCAGTTAAGTGAACATGTACACCATAATCCTATAAATATAAGAACATATTCCCCTACCTATGAAAGTTTGTAAGTCAGCCACTTCATGCTTTTATTTTCCCCATTTTGTGTGTATAGTTTCTATACTGTGCCCTTCATCAACCCAGTATTCTGAGGAGACAATCATATTCTTTGATGTAAAGAAGCTTCTTTCCAGATAAACTCTTGTGAATCCACATCCTAAAGCAAAGTCAAATCGGGACAGGCCGGCCACAAAGTGAGTAGCAATATGCTTTAATTCGCAGACTCAAAAATCTTCTCTTCATCTGGTCAGGTTTCAGTCAACTCAATGTGGGCTGCCTTGTTTGGCCTCATCA
The DNA here is from genome assembly GCA_004026705.1 of Nesogale talazaci. Lineage (NCBI taxonomy): Eukaryota > Metazoa > Chordata > Mammalia > Afrosoricida > Tenrecidae > Nesogale > Nesogale talazaci. Next base: position 24,661 of record PVJH01002409.1, on the reverse strand, counting down.
GGGTGCGTATTGGTTCCCTCAGCTTTAGATCATGCAACCTGTCACAATTTTCTCAAAAACCCTAGCCCCTTTGGGCTAGCTTATGAACTTCATACAAGTAAACTGGCTCTGATCTTCCCTTCTAGTTCCTGTGAACCAGGGCCACAGTTGTCATTGGCCAGACTCAACACATCTTTTTATTGCTGCATTTCTCATACTTCCACACAACAAACGGATCCAGGCTGTCACCTAACAAGCATTTCTGGCTGCCCACTGACTCATTTTAACCTTCAGCCTTTAAAAGGAGAGTTCCTTCATGGCTCCAGATTTTTCCAGCTTTGGGGCACAAGTCACTAGTTCAAAAGTCAAAAAACCAAAGTTTTTTTTTTTTTTTTTTTTTAACTTCAGTCTGTCAACAGTCCCTTGGTAAGTATCTTTGAATGCAAATGTCCTGACTACTCCAAAGCAATAGTTGGACTTATCTTTTCAGACACTTCTTTGCAGATGTGTCCCAACTGATTTAAATATTCAAATTGATGATTGAAGGCAAGTAGACTAATGAACTCTCTATTTTTACTTTCCAAATGTCAGTTCTATCAACCACTGTATCAGAAGAAAGCAGTATAAACCTAGTACAGGCAGATCCTAAGCTCACTTCTTAAAATAGTCAAGTTCTATCCTTATCTGTCTTATCTTAATCCTTATATAACTATTCCATTGATATGGAATATGGCCTTAGGCCTCTGATTGCATCAAGTCAAGGTAGGGCCGTCTATCAGCCATTTTGTCCATTCATCAGCCATTTTCACTAAACAGCATAGTCTCTGAGATATTCAAGGGGTGATTGTGCTCCCTGAGCACAAAATATACAGTAATCACATTCATATTCACCATTTTAAACGGGAATAACCAAAGACAACAACCAAAAATAATCAAAACTTTAATTTTCCATGTTCTTTCAAGAAAATAACTCAGTAAACTGCATGGCTAAATCTGACTTCTAAGTAGAGAAAGAGGAAAAACTACCATGAAGCAGCGATCACATAAGCACCCACTCTCCATCTTTATGATTTGTTTGTCTAATACCCCACTCCCAAGGTTCCATAATGTATTAGTAGACATGTGTGGTAGACGACTACCAGAAGCACTCATATATGTATCAGAGAGAGCTTCATGTCAAAGTATAATTGTATACTAAGAAAACATTGTAGCCTGGTCCAAATCAAGTCTATGAGTTCCATATTAGCCCATAAGTAGTTCCTCTTCAGACTCATGCAATGATGGAGAATGCAGGAAGATTGCTGACCAATAGGTGGAAAGTGCTATAGATCCAATGGCAGTGGATGCATCTCCAGGGCTCCAGCTAACATCAGTGGGGCTCCCTGTGACTTGTCAATAGAATGTGAACCAGATGGAAGCCGAGAATTTCCAGAGTCTTCAAATTAAGGTCATGCTCACACATTGTTCACTTTACCTTAAGTCCTTCTTCAGATTCACGGTATACATAGCCACATTCAATGATGCAAAATACAGGAAGATTATAGACTGGTAGGTGGAGAGTCATTTGGATCTAAGGTTTGTGGAACCAAGGCTGGGCTTTCACAGGTCTCAGGGTCTGTGGCACAGTCTCAGCAACCAGGAAGGTGGAGGGCCAGAGAGAGGAAGATTTCCCAATCTCCCTGGTTATAAGAATGCTGCATCGCCAAAGAAGTATCCTTAGACTGTAACCTGATTATCAGGTTGGATTCTACTTGTATACTTTCATACATCTTCAAGTTGACATAAAACTATCTAACTTCCACACTCAGGACTATGACCTGCTAAAATACAAATACATGCTTCTACATAAGAATGAGCCATCTCAGAAGCAGGGACTGAGAGAGAAATTCCAGGATCATTAAAGAAAAAGGGCCACCAGCAGAGAGTGTTCAAGATTTCTACATGAAGTGGTAAACATCTGGACCAGATACCAGAGGCTGTGTCATGGAGACCATATGCAGTCAGGCAGAGATCAGAGATTGAGACAAGGAACCCTTGAGACAGACAGAGCAGCAGCCCAGAAACTGTAAGACTGTAAGGCGAAGCAATGGGCTGACTTCCTGGTCCACATAGGCAGAGGCCAGGGATAATGTGGTTGAGAGTCAGGACTAGAAAGAAAGTTGGCTACTGGCTGAGGAGAGGAACAGTGACTGTCTTCTAACCTTCTTCTAACTCTAACTTGTGGTAACTTGTTAACTTCCCTAATAGAGTCTCATAATGATGAGTTTTATCTGTGTGGCCATTGCAGTGAATTACTGGATCCAGTGGAGTCTTGTGTTTGGTGTTATCAATTACCACAAACAAACAAAAAAACAAATAAACTCACCACAATCAAGTCACTGTTGACGCACCGTGACCCTATAGGCCAAGGTGCCCCTGCCCGGCACATTACTGAAACTGTCACAGTTGACAGGAGTAGAACGCCCTGTCTTCTTCGCACAGAGCTGCTGGTGGCTTCACAGTGCTGACATTTTGGGTCATAGCCCAACTGGTCACCTCCATGCCAGGGTTCCTTCTAAAAGAAACACAGAGCGGGGAGACAGATCTTAAGGAGATAGATTCTCCTCCACCCTTGTGTAGTCGTCAAAGGAAGTCCAATATGGCGCCAACGCTGTTTGTCAGTTGGAACCTTGAGACGGACGGACACAGTGGCTGAAACGACGATTTCCGGTATAGACCAATGGCGAGGATGGCGCGGGACCATGCTGTGTTTCATTCTGCTGTGCGCACGGTCGCTAGGGGTCGGGACTGACCCAACGGCACATAAGCACCGCAACAATCCTGAGGACATAGTAGAGTCGTATACAAATCGAGAGGTCTACAAAGAATGTGTGGTGTTCCGATGGTATTTTGCACACAATTCATTGATAGTTCAATATTAAATAAGTGATATGGAGTTAGAAAAAGCTGCAAATTTATAACCACCAGCATACAATAGAGCATCTCCCTTTGGAGGAAAGAGCACCATGAATATGGAAATAATATTAATGTTTCTGGTTAAGATTCTCAATAGGGTGTTTATTACCAGGAATCTTCATTAAGAAAAAGTTGGGGGAGAAAGTGTTCAGGCTCCTACTTTTAGTAAAATTAAGTTGACAATTTTGCTAAAGCAGGAGTAACCAAACCTGTTATGTGAGCAGCCATGACTATTTGAAGATTTGCAGGTCATATGAGGGGATATCCCCACAAAAAAGCAGAAAAAAGCTTCGGTGGGAAGAATATTTGTAGTACAAAGTTTTCCTCACTAGGCAAACTCACTCTGAGTTAGTGCACCCAGTGGCATTGCCGGGGAAGGTTGTTTCTGGTCACAATGAACATTTTTGTAAAAACAGTTTCTCTGGAACTTCTCTTTTTGTGATGACCACTTAAAGAGAACAGAATATGACTGTGAAATTTTGTTTCACAAAATCAGGAAAAATGACACAGAAACTGTTGTGGTCTTAAACACAGCTCGCAAGGTTGCACTATGGGAAAACCTCCAGTATACAAGGGCTTTTCTGATTTCAAAAGGGAGAAAAGTTGATTGATGACAAATTTCATCCTGGACATCTGTCAACTTATCAAACAGACAAAAGTGTCAATGTGTAGTGCCTTTGGAATTCATTTCCCAGGTCAGACTATTAATCAAACTTTCTCTTTTGAGATTCTGAAAAAGATAGCTTAACAGTGTGTGACATAAAAGTTCTGATTTGGGACAGACAGGGAACTGGTTTGCCAACATGACAATACACCTTTTCATGCAGCCATCTCAATGAGCTAGTTTTTGGCATAAACCAGTATGTCTCTCTTCTCCCTCATACCTTACTCACTTGACCTCGCTCAGTGTGATTGCTTTTTTTTTTTCTTTCTGCAAATGACTAGGGACATGAAAGGACAGTGATTTGACAATGTAGAAGACTTGAAGAAAAAAAAACAAGGGACATGCTTTCAGACATCCAAACAGACGAGTTTGAAAAATATTTCCAATAATGGAATTACAGATTTGACAAATGTATTACATGTAATGAAGGGTACTTTGTAGATGATAAGGTTCTTTTGTAAAAAAATGTGAATACATAGCTCTGATGAAAAAAAATCCCAGTTCTTTCTGGGTACCTCCTTATATAGTCTGTAACTTTGGACATACCATCTGAAAGACTAACATTAGTCACATGCATCTTATTAGGTAAAATGTCAGCTAACAAGAGGAGAATCCTCAGTGAGATGGACTAATGCAGTAGCGGAAACTATGGGCTGAAAAATAGTAGTGGTCAAGCAGTGGTCAATGGCACTCGCTGTTTTTTTCTATCTTACACACAGTTGCCACGAGTCTGAACTTTTTCAAGTGTAACTGAGAACAACACAGGCTCTGTTATGGCTACTCAATTCTGCTTAATATATAAATACACGAGAATAGCTGTATTTCTCTAAAAGTTTATTTAAAGTAAAAGGAAGATGACTGGATTTCACCTGCATGTCATACTTTGTTGACTTCTTGTTTAAATTATGGAGTAGGAAGAATTAGACAGATTTCTTTTTTTAATTTTTTAGACAGATTTCTTTGACACACAGTTTTATAATAAATAATTGGCACTTTATCAGTTTAAAAATATTTAGAGAGAAGAATGAGGAGCATGATAGGAATAGACAGTACTTTGAGTAGATAATGAAACACTTGAAAACATTTGGATAGATGACAATAAATGTTATCTTCATGATATATATATTTCTGTCCTAAGAATTTGGATTTAAAAATGCTGATAAGACCAACATGCCATGCATATAAAGACTAGAAAACATTAGCAATAATATATAGCAAACTCAAATAAATAAGTGCTTGTTGAATATACTTCACCTAGTGCTTCCTCTCTCTTGTTGCCCCCCCAATAACACTTAGTTGATTTGTTCTTCCCAAAAGAACTCCCTTAACATAAATAAGATGATTCTAAATTTCAGTGCATATTCTCAAAAAAGTTTCATACATAGAAAAAGCTTTACCAGAGAAATATAAAATTAGACTAATTAAATATGATTCCCCTTTAAAGGCATTTAAACAGAGAATCCATTTTATCTTTTGTACATTCATATATAGATCATCAAATACATTAAATATTTAAAGTATTGTAATATAAAAATATTCTAGCAATGTTTAAAAATGAAACAATATTTTTTAAATGAAATACTCTTTCACATGTTTTTCTCTGAAGCAAAAGAAAATCATAAGGAATAGTTGCCTTAACTACTTTGCAAAGTCACAGATAAGAAAATAACAGTAATTATCTCAACATCTCACTCTAGGATGAAAAGACAAACAAAACAAGATCCAACTTGTTCGTAACCCACCAACTTCAAAGTTTTGCTGTTTATGTTTTAATCCTCACGAGAGAGGGTTAGAGAGCACATGGATGAAATTTGATTCAGCCAACCAATTCACATTAAACACCTCTCTGTACAAGTGATAAGCACCACTCTGATAAAGATGACCTGTGCCTCAAGGTGCTTTGCATCTTATAACATGCTTTTCATGCTAAATTAATGGACACTTCTGTGCATAGATTTTTAAAAAATCATTTTATTGGGGGCTTGTATATCGCTTATCACAATACATAGATACATATGCTGTGCCAGGTACCTCCACATTCCTGCTGCTGTCATCAGGCCCATAGATTAAAGCAGACTGGGAAAAGGATGTGGCACTCACTTTCTAAAGGGAAGCAAACAGAAAAAAAAAAAACATGTAGAAGTGAAGCAAACTACAGTGCAAGACCATTAACAGCTCATGCCGAGGCCAGATTCTAAGTTTTCTGAGATCATTTAGTTAGTGTGTTTGTCTCACTCCCAGTCATTTTGTCATCCCTTTATCTCTTGCCACTTCCTACTGAAAACCTCGAGATAAAATTTAATAGTTACCAAAGAAAGAACAGGGAGTCAACTAACATACCCAAAAGTGGAGCAGCCATCATACAAAGGCTCCCATTTTAGACACATTGACGAGCCCAGAAACTGGAATTTTTGGCTCTCTTCACACATCAGGGGAAAGACAGGGTTCATTAGTCCTTTAACGCATTATGGTCTCAGACACACCCACTGGGACAGTTTGGGCCTGTCTTAGAAGGGCACCATGAGTCCAAATGGGACCACGAGGATGAGTTTTACCTTGACTCCCCGCAGTGACTGCGCCTCCTTCAGCTAAGTCGACAGTCTCTGGAGGAGCCTTACAGTGAAAAGATCGCAGCCCTGGCTCAGAGTACCCCTCCTACACATATAATTCTGAAATACTAGTAAAAGAATCCACATTCAAAAAATAATCTAGCTGGGTTGCTCCCCCAGGATTGCTGGAATGAACCACAGACGGTAATATTGCAGCTGCCAATTCTTTCACAATTTGGATTGTGTAGCACTAACTTACATTTACCTTTGGGAATACAGTCGGAGGCAATAAAGCATCTCAAATTGCTCTGTTTGCATTTTCAAAACCACTAGGGGAAGTGGGGCTGAAACCGGTTTTGGAAAAAATAGAGAAACTCTATATCAAACTTGACAAGAAAGATAACTATGCCATATTAATGACTTTTGATCGTATTATTAATTTCCTATTGCATGCTTTTGTGATTCAGTTATCCTGACCCAAATAAAAACAATATGGTTGTAATTTAATCTCATCTACTAGGACCCCCTAATGTAGGGCACAGGTGCTTGCTATTTAAACATATTTAACAAGCACAGTTTAATTTTACATAATTGATAAATTGCAGCCTTGATTAGATGGGCATCAATAGGAATGTCTGACTAATCTGTATTTTCTAGGTCCTCCAGGGAGCAGAGCTCGATCTACAGAAATCGTTTATGGAAAGCACTGAAAGTCCACTCCTATCCAAACATCTGACACCAATCTTAAGTATTTAGATCTTAAGTATTGTTCACCTTGGATAATCCACCCAGCAATCAAACCTTGTCTGGGGTCCAATTATTCATTTTCATGGAAGAACGGCCATTGAAAATATCAGCTTTTGGCTCCTCCTACCCAAATTGCCTGGATCCTTCACTGGTTTCAGATAACTTTTTCCCTCCAGATAGGAGAAAATAGTCCTTCGTTTTCGGGGGAGAGTGGGGAATGAGAATTTGGCGAGTGTGGGCTGGGGAGGCTCCCTGGACTGCGGCAGTAGGACCTGAATATGCCTCGGCAAGGAGGACTTGTGAGAAAAGAGGGCAAGCAGATGAGAGAAGAGGCCAGCTGGAGAAGGTAGCCTGAAGTCCCTGAAATCAACCCCCAACCAATTGTCTTCCAGGTAATGCTGACTCCTCCTGACCTGCTGAGACAGTAGAAATGCATCCAAATGTTTCCAAGAAGGGAAGTGTTTATGGGCGCAGACAGCCTCATGTTCTATCCTGGAATAGCTGATGAGTTCCAAGCACCGACCATTGGGTAACCACCTGAGCTTTTAGCCACTGCATCATTAGGCCTCCTGAAGTCAGGGAGAAAACAAAAAAAACTCCAATCAGCCTTCTTGCCTTCCAGCAATTTCCTATTCAGACTCACGTTTCCAAAGCTGTCAGTCTGTATGGAAGCAAGCTATCAGTTTGCAAGACAAGTGAAGACTGTGACTTAGAACTTTCAACCTTACTGTTAGCAGCTCAGAGCTTTAACCACTGCACCACCAGAGTTCCTTAAAGCTAGAAAGGAATTTAAAATAGGAATACATTACTTTAATTTGCTGAATGATCTCTCATGGCTGGTGATAGAAACTCGAATGCTTAATAGAAAATTGCCCAGTGGCACCTCCTTTCAAGTGACACCCAGGGCACCGAACCAAACTGCTGCCATTCCGTAGATTCCAACTCAGCATTTCTCAACCTTCCTCATGCCTCAACCCTTTCCTACAGTCCTTCATGTTTTGGTGACCCCTACCCATAAAATTATTTTCATTGCTACTTCAGAACTGTAATTTTGCTACTGCTAGGAACCAGGCGACTCCTGTGAAAGGGTCGTTCGGCTCCAAAGGAGTTGTGACTCACAGGTTGAGAACCACTGCATTTAGGGTTTTGAGAATATTCATCTTTACAGGTGCAGACAACCTGATCCTTCTCCCATGGACTCCCTGGCAGGTTTGAATCAGGGACTTTGCAGTTAGCACCTCAACGCCCCATCCACCGCAACCCCCGGGCTCCCGCGGAGCTGTAGAAATGCCTAGCCATTCATTGTGGAGCCCCAACACGAGCCTGAACGATTTCCAAAGTCTCAAAATCATTAACATCAGCACTATGCTTCTTCCTTCCTTCTTTCTTACCTTTAAAGGAATTTTACAAAGATGGAAACATAATCTAAGCAGTACCCAGAACTATTGCCCACACACATATCTTTGGATTCTGCAGACAATCTTGTGGTCAGGGACTCTTTGCCATTCCTTAATAAGGCAAGGTCCTCCAGTTCAACGTAGAACCTAGATGCTCAAGTGCAACTTCTCCAAGTCCAGAAAGGCGCCTGCCATCCAAACACATAATTAAAGAGGGCAGCAAAATGTGTTTCTTTCTGGATGATGATGCAATGTTTCTGGGAAGAGTCTGTTGGTTACATTGTTAGCAAAACCACCTAGCCATCACCATACGTGGCTCACAAGAGGCTGTTTTTCTTACTTTGTGAACATTAAGGTCACATCTATTAATTATTTCTAAAAATATAACTTGGAGTCCAAGATTCATCCCCATCAAAATTAATGAAATGAATGCCAATAGACAAATGTGTTAGGGTCCATGGTGTGAAGAATTTGTTAATGACCTTTATTGAGTTATTCAATCTCTTGGCTTTAGCATTATGGAAATTAATCTGTGAAATACAGCACACACCCCTTACTTATTTTACAAAGATTCCTAATTAGAATTTTTCTTAATGAACTTTAAGCCTATTAGGAAAAACAAATTCTCAAAATTAGGTCTCCAGAAGCTTGAGTTTCTAAAGTGCTTTATTTAAGTGTCTTAAAATCCTCCTGCTAACCACTGCTTGTAACATTGCATTTTTGTTTTTAAAGCACATCTGTTGAATTTGCAGAACAATAGAGATTGTCATACTGAAATTGGCAAGACATTTTTGCTTTCTTGTATCTTTATGGGGAATACAATTTAATATTTAGGCATGAGTTTATTTACCTTGGAAACAAGTGATTCACATTACGGAGAAATCTTGAGACCAATTACTAATGCACAGATGAAACATTGTCCGCCTTCCCATATTTTGCCTTCCCCTAAAGGCCACGTCTCTTTTCTGGAAAATACTGTAAAAAAAAGAGGGAAAATGGAAATATAGCTTCTTTCATGTGTTTCCTAATTGCAGAGTTATATTGGTATTACTAAGAAACGTTATTTGTTTACAACTGTGATTTCAAAGGAAAGCAAATCCAGGAGCAGATGAGTAACAGCTCAAGTCCAATTGGAAACGTTCCTGTATGTCATTTTCTAAGAAATTCTGAGGTCTTTTTTTGTACTCATCCTTCATGCAGTGAAGCAAAAGAGAAGACAAGCATGTGCTGTGCTGATCTATCACTCCACCTGCAGCTGTAAATGTCCCTGGCATGTTGCTAATCTAGATCTTTTATGAGTATTTTTGAATTAAACAATCTCCTTCAAGCAGTTAAATTATTTAAAAAAAATCTTTAAGACTTATCACTTACATTTTTATTTTTTGAACCCCTAGTGAACCAGCGTTCTATGAATGGATCCTGACTTGTGGTGTCCTCATGTCTTTCAGAGGAGAGCTGCGCTCCACACCGGATTTTCATGACCGATCTTTTGGGAAGTCGGTTGCCAGATCTTTCTTCAATGGTACCTCTGTACAAACCAACTCTCCAACTTTTTGTTTAGCAGCCAAACACAGGAAACGTTTACTTTAATACACTAGTTTATGTTGCACAAAGTGGAATTAGTTATCTGCAGACAGATGCTGAAGCACAGGTTTTTAAACTCTGCGTCTGCATGGTGAAGCTGAATTGAAAAATTCCTAAAGTTCATAGTTTACTTGATTCAGCTAAGCCATTGGAAACAGTAACAGTGGATTGGGGCATTTCTTCATGATGATCACCTTTGAGAGTCCACTGAAATGAAACAGACGATTAGAAAGGAAAAATAAAAAAAAAAGAGGGTGGTCATGTCAGAGAGCTCAGGTTATCTGAGAGTATAACTTTCAGCACCATTCTTCTTGTATACATATGATCTCCACTCTCCATCTCCTTCTTTCCCCTGATCTGAAGTAAATTCTTATTCTAATATAGTTACATTTCAGCTCATAGTAAGTCAAAATTTCATTGAATCTGTATTCCTTTTATGCATTTTATTACTTGGGGCTGGCATTTCAGAATTTTCATTGTGGTAGATGTGAAACAAACCCTAGTAAGATGTCAGGACAAGTATAAAAACTTTTCAACATTCAGCCTTCTTCAAAAAGAGAATTTTATAAAAACAATAACAACAAGAACAACATTCCTTTAATTGTCTTCATCTAGTATGTTGCTTTTTGTTAGAGTCAAAGATTTGACAAAGATGAAAGACCCTTAACTTGACACAGAAATATCTATCAACCAGGAAGAAATTTTCAAGTGAAAGCATTCCTTCAGTAACCTTCTTTATTCCATTTCATTATCTAATACATTCTCTTAGAATCTTAAGTGGGAGGGTAGTTTCTTTTCAGGCAGTTCAAATTATGATTGCATTCAATAAGCATATTCAGAAATGCAGCCAACATAAGAAAAGATACACATGTCATGCCATGCAGACCAAAGATTGAGACAAACCTTTCATCTTTATTAAGATATTTGGCACCATGGTGAAGTAATTGATATGATCTATTTAGTTCAGACAACTGGGTTTACAGATAAAATTGACAATTGCTTTAGGTTCCTTTAAAGAATTCAATGGGCTTTCCACTAGGGATAAACCACATATCCATTTCCAACTTTTCAAGTGGAAAACACAATGTCTGCTTTTCTTAGTTCAACTTTGTATTGTGAATTGCAGATCAGTTTTTGTATTCATTAATTCATATACATTTTGTTTCATGTCATTCATTATAATCCCCACAATGCAACTTTCCCATTTTACCTCTTTGCTTCCTGTTTCCATTTTTCCTTCTTTTCTAACCCTGCTTTCTGAGTTAGTTCTTGGGAAAAAGATACTCTTTGGGTCTAAAATGATTTATTTTTCTAGGAATATGGACTCCCCTTTAGTATTATTTCAGACTACCCAATTGTTTGGCTAAACATTGAACCAGTAGGTGATTTCAGTGCCAGGTTTGAAGGATGAGGGGGCTCAGCGATTCACTTAATATGGCTCCTCTAGCCATAATATATGTATCTCCATAATATATGTAACAGGAAAATTTGCAACTAGCGTGTGTGATATGCCAACAAAGAGCTTGGTCAGTTTTGTCCTCTTATTAGGTTTAATGTGAGCCATCCCAGACATAAGAACAAGGAATCTCACTACCATCAAGGAATTCAAGCCAGGAGTGGAATGCATCCTTTGATCACTCTTCAATCCAGGAAACAATGGATTGTGAATCAGAAGTGGCTGTATCAGCATAAAGAGCCAGCGCAGTGGACTTCCAGGTCAAGCAGAGGGAAGGCCAGCTGTATTAGGGCCAGTGGCTATTTTTGTGGAGTGGGCTGCCTCCAGGTATTTTTTAAGGGAAGTTTGGAAGGCTGGTCCTGAGATCTAGAGCCAAGCACTTTCTGCCTCCCATCCAAGTAATAACCAGGCCCAACCTTGCTTAGTTGCCAAGATCAGATGATGTCAGGCATGTTCAGGTGGTATGGCCATAGACACGCAGTACTTTCTGATTGACACCAAGAGGGCACTTGTCTCACAACACTTAGGACCAGAAGGAGTGCCTTCTGGTAGGGCTGAGAAGAGCATTCCCATCACAATCCTGGGTCTTCAGGAGAAGGGGGTTTTAATGGAAATCATTGATTATAGTGATGAATGCATAACCCTTATTAATATGATTGAACTAATGAATTGTCTGATATGTTAATTATATCTTGATAAAGTTACTCTTAAAATAAATAAGTGGGAATAATCAAGCAAAGCCTAGATTATCAAATAGTTTTATGGTAATGGGTCTTGGTTCAGGGTAACAAAGGCCTTCCCTAAGGAAAACAAAATGCCTGCCTTGTGTGTACCATGGGTGTGAAAGGCAGTGTTCCTGCAATAAGTCACCATTAATATTTGATCATTTGGCAGAAAAAAGTGTCATGACCATTGCAGAAGATGTTATCACCATTGCTATCACTCTTTGGGGATGGTGAGAGCATCAAACCCTTTAATCCTAGAAATATAATCTGAAATTGATTATATTATCTTTCTTTTCCATTTTCCATGAATCTTTAGAGTTCCCTCATTATCTGAATAATCTAATAAACCAAATACATATGCTTGGAATATCTAAGTACGAGTAAGGAATAGAATAGAAAACAATTTTACGCTCTGTATAGAGAGCTGATAGGTTAAGAAAAGAAATGAAATTCTAGAATTGTTTCATCTCATTTCCAAATATCTCAATATTGGACAACTGTAGGGCTTAGCTCTTGGTTTTCCTCTGACTGCATCTTTCACCTCTCTAACCTATAGGTAGGTCTATCCTAAATCCTGTCCCCCCCCCCCCGAATTTGTATTCACATATCTAATTATCCTACATTTACAATGGCCAGAATCAATCCAAATCTCATCTCCAAAATCTTCCCCCCTTGAAATTTTTCAACTTCAATCAATCACTCCACCTTTAAACTTTTTTTTGGTGTTTTTTTTTCCCTCAGGCATCACTGCCCTCTGGTGGTGGGAGTAGGAAGCCCAGCCCATGCTCCATGGAGGTGGAATTGATCCTCCATCCCAGTGGGCTGCAGTTGTGTGCACAACCACTACACCACCGGGGCTCAGCCCAACCTTTAAACTTTTACATCACACTTATTTTATCAGTGTAAAGCACACTTGCAAATTCAGTTTAGAATTGTACCACATTTACCATTATTTGGGCCACTATTATCATAGTTTGTTTGTTACTGGTTTTAGGGCTATAAATCTTGAATCTGACAGTCTGTGCTCAAATAATAGTCAGAAGTGAGTCAGACCTCAGAATATTTGCTTAGAATCACCCAGTCTCTGCTCATCTTAATCTAGATAAAAGCCAATTCTTAAAATGTTCCACAGTTTTCTATAAATTCCATTTGACCTCATCCCTCTCTGAATTCATCTCATCCTGGTCTTTGCTTACTGACTTTGCTCCAGCTATTCTGACCTTTTCTCTTTTGTTCAAAACATGATGCCTTTCGTCTTGCTGTGTCCAGTCTCTAGAACCTTCTCTCTGCACTCTCTTCATTTCAGGCCCTCACTGACACGTCAACTCCGCGGGAAGGCCTTTGCCAACAGCCTTGCTTACAGTCGCTTGCCCTTCAGAGCACGCTGCATCCCCTCACCCTGTTTACGTGTCACACAATCATCAGCATGTTAAAACATACTGACTTGTTTATCGTCCTCTTGATAGCATGCAAGTTCCAGATCAGTGGGACCTTTGCTTACTGCTAATAAGATTTTTTTAAAGATGGCATTGCTGTTTCTAGTCTTATGAACATGATTCCCTGAAGAAAAAAGGAAAAAAAATTCCACTCCTCAAATCCTCACTGCTATAAAGCTGACTCCACTCACCGTCTAGGACAGGGTTTCTAACATGGGGTCTCTATGGCAGTGGCAGGCCCAGACTTGCTTCTACAGCCTGGTGGTTTTCATGGGCATCACTGCACCACCGGGGCTCCGTGAGAAAAGAGGAAAAAGTGTATTGTTGATTTTTAAAAATGCTTTTTTTCTTATGCAGAGTTGCATAATAAAAAAACAACGTTGTGACCCCCCCTCCCCAAAAAAACCAAGCAAACAAACAGTATTCGCTTAAAGAATGCTTTAAAAAGAAAGAGAATAAAAAAAGAAAAGGAAGAAATTGAAAATGGAGTTAGCATCTTTAATTAGAGAACCAGAAAGTCTGATTAGTAAATATGAAGGAAAGGTGTCAAGGATAATGATTGTGATTTAAAAAACAAACAACAAAATATCCTTTAAGTATTAAATATATATATATATATATATACACACATATTTATCTTGTAAGCAATTGGTTTTCAAGATAACAGTTTGGATTTATAGTGAGATATTTATTTTTTGATTGTTTCCAGATTTAAATGATCAGCAAGCTGCACTCTTAAAGGTAGAGTTTAACTACATCTCACTTATTTTATTTTATTACATGAACAATCTTAAGAAAAATGAGTCTTTGCAAAATTTTTCAAAATTAAATTTTAAGGCTTCTCACATTATTCTTTCCTTAGTATGAAATAAACAATGAGAAATTTTTAGTTGAAATATAATTATTCTCAATATTTTAAAAAAATCTAAAAGATACAAAGACATTTTTATAGAGGGACTTTTTTGGATGGACATTTAAAATTTAAAGTTATAATTGTCCTTTGGGTAATCTTGTTCATTTCAAAATGTAGTCTTTGATTTTGCGCCAAAATACTTCTTCTATTTTTGCTTTACTAAGAAGCTGCCTGATGGATGATGATATTGTCCGTACTCTTTCTTGTGATTGGTCTCAACATTGTCCTGGTGAATGTTATACAAATACTTCACAAAGGCTCCTTTTGTTTCTGACCACCACCCATGGGAACTTGATTTTTGGCAAACTTGTATTAGTGATTATAATATTCAGCTGAGTTGAATTGTCACACAGGGTATGAGGTATTATATTTAAAATTTTATTTTGAGTTGAATCTGGAAAATTAACAGAGGCTTATAAGAATATAATAATGGTATTATGGAAGGTATGAGTTTCTTAATTCTTTGCTGTGTGGGTAAATAGAATTGATTTGATTTCAATGGTTGCTTAAAACAGACTATTTTCTTATATATTTGAACAAGCTACCAATAATATTTTAGTCTTTAAAATGCAGGTCTTGAATTTTTAATGGCTTAAAATATTATTTTGTGTTATATTCACATGCAATAGAATTTATACCTAAATAGTCAAAATATTTTTCTGAATTATTTTGTCTGTTTCTACAGTTGATCACTTTTCTTATCTAATGGCACTCCCTTTTGTTCTCACTCTTGACATATGTATTTAGTTCATAAAATAAGCACCCATACTTTTTTTTAAGGATAGAATCTTCTTTCAGAAATTTATCAATTCTTCAGATTAAAAATTTTTAACCCTTATATCTGTGTATATTTTATTTGCTTAGGTAGTTACTTCCATTTAAAACTATGAAGCAATTTTGTGTTGTAGTTGCTACATTATTATTATTTTATTTGTAAACATATTTCCAGATTCACTTGGGAACACTGCCGGAACCCTGGTTATTCATTGGACTGTGTGTGATCTTGAGGATCCCCAGTTCAAAGCCACCAGCATCTCTAGGGGAAAGACAGAGTTTTCTACTTCCATTGACAGTTGCAGTCTCAGAAACTCACAGAGCAGTTAGTTCTGTGACCCCCTCCTAGAGGGTCACTCAGAGTCGGCACTGCCGTGGCGGTGAGTTATTGTGAGTGTCAGCGTGGCTAGTTCAGTGTTAGAATGCTCAGTTTCTGTGCCGGAAACTCGGGTTCAACTCCCAGTCATTGTACCGCATATGCTGCCACTCCCCATGCATCAATGAAGTCTTGTATAGTGTTATAATGCTAAATACATTTCCTCTAAGGTTTAAGACTAAGCAAGACTCGAAAGAAAAGCTTAGTGAGTTATTCCCACCATATCATCACCCAGTTAAAAGGGTCTGATATCAACTGATCATGGGGACGAAGGAAGACCCAGTAGCATTTTATTTCATTGTGCATAAGTCAGGGATCAGTTTGATGGTAGCTAACAATAACAACAAGAAGAATAGTTTCATGTGTAATTAAAAAAAACATTCAGAGAGATGCTTTGCATCTTCCATCCAGTTTTTGCCAAATAGTACTGTCTTACAAAATAATAGTACGCAATCGCAATCATGGACCACATTTTAGCAAGATAGCATTTATCTTTCTCTAGAAGGACCTAGAGCTATTCTCATTCTTCTCTCTGCTTCTTTTCCTTAATTCCTGGCAATTTTTAATCTACTCTCTGATTCTATATTGTCATCACTGTCAAGCATGACATATACATGGAAACATACGACATAGAACATCTTGGAGTTAATGTTGCCACTTGGATTAGTTTTTTGACATTTACTTCTCTGGAGATTCATCCAGATTGTTGGTTGTATCCATAGTGTGTTATTTTTTATTGCTTAATATTATTCCATGATAGCGCTGAACCAGTTTGTTGAACCTTTCACTTGTTGAAGAACAGCTGAGCTGTTTCCAGCTTTTGACAATTACAAATAAAGATGCTAAAAAATATTTATGAAAAAGCTTTCTATGAACATATGTTTTCAATTTCCTAGGATAAATGACCAGCATTGGGACTGTGAGGTTGACTTGTAGTTAGTTATATATTTCATTCTCAAAAAGTCTTTAAAGAAACTGCCTTATAGAGGTCTGTAGGACTGACAATGGCTCATGACATCTTGTTCCCTTACTGGAGCATACTTTGACAGAGGGCAACACTGGGAAGACATGTAACAGGGAGGTATTGTGGTCTGGACCCCCACAGCGGGCAAAATAAGAAGGAACCATAACAGATCAGTTGTGGGAGTCAAGCCAAGCCATAAAGCCCCTAAAGATCCCCCTAATCAGACTTCAACTTAGTAGGGGCAGCTTCCAGAATCCAGAATTCTCTCTGGAGCAGTGAAGAGGTAGTTATAAAAGTCAATGGTTAGATCTGGAGTTATGTATGTGTTTTTTTTTCCTTTATTTTTTCAGTCATTTGTTTTCTGTTTGCTTAGTCTATGCCATTGGTGGTATGCCTACTACATAAGATAGACATAGGCAGCAAGCTCGAGGAGAAAATAATGGGACCAGTGGTCCTGGAGGAACTTGAGAAGAGTGGGGGAAAGATAACGGTCCAGTGGGCAAGCAACATCATGAACAGGGGAACAACTAGGGAATTAAAATCATTCACGAGTTGGATATAGAGATTCTGGGGGTTCTAGCACAACAGAAATCTAGCTGGGAGGAAGTACTATGAGGCAGAAGTTGGGTGATCATGATGGTGGGGCAGAAGGAAGGTAAAAGGAAACAGAGGAATGATCTAGGAATCCAAGGTATGGATAGAGGTATAAACATCAGTGTGTCCATATGTAAATCCTTTAATCCATAAACATAGAGGTATTGACCAATGTATATATAGTTATATGGCTATACATTGAGGTAGTTGATGGATGTCAGGTCTCTGCTCAGACCCTCCCTCAATACAAAAACACTTTATTCTAACAAATTGGCAACCTCAACCTCTGGATACAATTGTGGAAGTCAAAATGGGCACATAAGCAAATGTGGTGAAGAAGGTGGGTGGCACCTGTCTGGGGCCTCAAAAGTTTCTAGTGAAACAGGTGTCCATCCAGCAGAGACACAGTAAGTCCACATGGAAGAAGCACACCAGCCTGTGAGATCATGAGGTGTTATTGGGACCAGAATGACAGGCATCAGAAGACCCATAACAAACAAACAAAACCAAATGGCTGAAAACATGGGGAATTGGAGCAAAGACTCCAAACCCATGTGTAGATTATGGGACAGCGCTCACAGAGAGGTCACAAGGAAGGGATCAGTCAATCAGGGCACAGTAAAGCACTCATGAGACACACAATATTCCTCTGGTTCCTTAAGGCTTCCTCATCCCTCTCTACTATGACCCCAGTGATGCATGTCACTTCAGACAAGACTAAAGCATGTACACATGCTTAGATAAATGATAAGAGCTCACGTCACACAAAACCCAGGGGTAAGGAGATGGTGGGGTTTGGGTGGGGGTGGAGGAGGATGGGAGAAAGGAGGAACCTATCATAATGATCAACACACAACATCCCCATCTCCCCTTCCATGAGGGAGGACAACAGAAACCATGGGGTGAGGGAGATAGTAGTCTGTGTGAGATATGAAAATAATAATAATTTATGATCTGTCAAGGGGTTTGATGGTTGCAGGAGAAGAAGGAGGTAAAAAGAGGAGCTAATACCAAAGGCCCAATAGAAAGTAATTGTCTAGAAAATAATGATGGAAATACATGTACAAATATGCCTGATACAATTGATGCATGGATTGTAATAAAAGTTGTAAGATCCTTCAATGAATGTTGAATTAATCAATCAACCAACTGCCTAATTGTTTTCTAGAGTTACTAAGTCATTTCATTCCAACGGCAGTGAATGAGTGCTATTGTTTCTTCATATACTTACCAGCATGTGGTACTTTTACTTTTTAAAACATATTTTATTTGGTTTGCTATGCATATATTGATATTACCTGTGGTTTTAATTTATATTTCCCTAAAAGCTAATTATAATGAACTTCTTCCCGTATGTTTATTTGTTATCTATATATTTTCTTTGTTGAATTATCTGTTCATATTCTTTACCCATTTCCTAATTCAATTATTTTGACTTTAGTTGTGTTTTAAGAACTCAATATATAATCCATATAGTAGTTCTTTGTTACATATGTAGTTTGAAAATCTTTTTTTTTGGGGGGGACATCACTGCGCTCTGGTGGGAGTAGGAGACCCAGCCTTGCTCCTGGAGAGCAGCTGCTGGATATGAACCACCAACCCAATGGGCCGCAGTCCCGCACACAACCACTATGCCACCGGGGCTCAACCCCCAGAAATTATTTTCTTCCATTAGATAGCTTTTCATCTTCTTAGGTATTTTGCAGAGCAAATTTCATGGGTTTTTTCATCATATCTATTTTCCTTTTATGAATTGTGCTTTTGGCATAAGGTGTGAGAACTGTTTGCCTAGTCCTTTATTCTAAATATTTTTCTTGTGTTTCCCCCTGAAACATTTAATATTCTTATATTTTACTCATATACCAATGTTGCATTTAGTTTTAGTTAAGAAGTATTCTTTTAGTATAAGATTCATTAATTTTGGTATAAGGTGTAAGATTTAGTTCAGAATTTTAAATCTTATTTATTTTACCTGTGGATGTTTAATTGCTCCAGTATAATCTGTTTAAAAGAGGTATCTTTCCTCCACTCAATTGCTTTTACACTTTTGTCAAAATAAGTTTGACATGTTAGAGGTTTATGTGTACAGCTTTTTGGGGGCTTTCTGTCTTGTTCCACTGATCTGTGTTTCTGTTCTTCTGCTAATTCTACGCAGCCTTGATTATGTTCATCATATAGTCAGTCTTAAAATTGTGTAGACTGGTTCCTCCTACTTTATTTTTTTTCTCAAAATGATTTCATTAATTTTTTTCTTTTCCATATACATTTTAAAATGATGGTCTAAAGGACACCAACAAGTTCCCTTGTCTAACTGCTTTCTGGGTAAAATCGGAGATGTAGTTATAATAAAATAGTTGATCAAAACGATTCAGTGAAGTCAAAGTAGCACTTATTCTCTCAACTGAGTCAAAAGGTGAGTCAATAGAAGGGAATGGAAAGGAATTTCATAATACAAAGCAGAGAATAACTGGAGAACAAGGGTAGTAAAAGGCAATTCTTTTAAATCCTGTTAAGCCTAGACATTGCAATATAAAGAGAGCGATGCTCAGCTAGTATTTGCATTTTGGTACTGTCAACAAGCAGTATATGACCTGTTTATATAATCTTACCTCTCATTATCTTAGTGATACCTTTAGTTATAATTTAAGATAAAAGTATCTGCTTTGGGGGTAGATAGCATATGTATGGTTTGTATATAACTGATTTTTCATATAATAAATGTTCAAAAATTATTTTATGAAGAGTCCTGTTGGTTCTTCCAGGTGAGTGTTGGCTAGTTATTAAATCTCAGCAGCCAGTTCATGGGAGAAGGCTGAAGCTAACTGCTCCTAGAAAGATTTATAATCTCAGAAACGATCTACTGTAACTGTAAGTTGAAATTGAATTGATGACAGGAGGTTGGTTTTAAAATTCTATTTTTATTTTTTCTCCTATTTTCTTGATAATGAATTGGTTACATAAAACTTATGCTACATCTAAGGAACAAATATGGTGCGAGGACTTGCGGCAAGTACTTGCATATAGGGAGATAGACAATAATGTTAGTTGAACCTACTGCAATTGTCATGATTTGTTTAGTAGAGAGAACAGTGAGTTGTTGATATAGCAACTTATATGTTTGAGGCGTATTGATTTTATTTATAATTTGTACAACAGCTATTCCATAAGGAAGGAAATAATGTTACATGGAGGATGGGAATCCACAGGAAAAGAGAAGGTTAGGATTCTTTAACTGTTTGAGACCACAGCAAGGAGGATGTTTCCTAGTGATTTCTGTCTAGAGAAGGGGATTTAGAAATTTACTACAGAGTGTACGTCATGAAAAAATAATAATAACTTATAAATTATCAAGGCTTCATCAGGGAAGGAGGATAGGGGAGGGAGTGGGAAAATGATGAGTTGATATCAAGCGCTCAAGTAGAAAGAAAATGTTTTGAGAATGATGGCAAGAAATGTACAAATGTGCTTGACAAAATGCATGGATGGATGTATGGATTGTGATAAGAGTTATATGAGCCCCCCCCCCCAAAAGATAATTTTTTTTAAAAAGAAATTTACTGCAGAACTGTTCTAAAATGATGCTTAACTTAAATCGGTAGCTGAATATTTATTACAAAAGTGTAAATCACAGATCCTGTATCCTGATAAATGACAGTTAATGAAAGAAGATGTCACCTTTTCAATTTCAAATTTGAATGATTTTATTTGTGTCTCTTTCTCTGTGAGGAGGCCCTGTGTCCTTCAGTCTTTGCCTCTGGTCACACAACTGTTTAAGAACAGGGATTATTAAAATGTATGCCATACTGAAAAGACTCCACATTGTTGCAAATGCCAAAGAGTATATACAAGAGTAAGTCAAGCATATTGCTATGACATCACAGAAACTTTTATTAACTAAAAATATCAAAATGCAGAGCTACTATTATTCACTCTTCATGTAGGTCTATATATTTCTTTTGGTGGTAATTGCAGCTCTCTACCCCTTCTTCATTTCTTGAAGAATCTGTTCTCTTCAATTTACACCATGTAAAGATGGAAGTTTTGCTTCTTGAGGGACTCAAGCCATTTTGCTTTTGAATCCTAATACTACATGGATTGCTCCTGCATAAGTAGGTGCTTTGTCATGATGGGAAAATGTAAAGCTAGATTTTCCTTTTCTGGTATTTTTCTCATCAATGCAACTTTCAAGTTTATGAAAATCTTCACAGTATGTTTACATGGTCTTCCTATTTTCTTCAAGAAAATCTATCTATACATCCACTTCAGAATCAACCAAAGCAATTGCTTATGAGCAGATCTTTTTGCAGTGAATTTCACTGGCCCCATAGATTTGCTCAAAAGCCTCTGTGTCAATTGGAGCTTTTTCTATTTTCTGGAAGACACTCTAATGGGACTAAGTAAAACAGTCGTAGTACTGAGATGATGACTTCTCTGCAGGCATCCACTGATGACAGAGAAATGTTTAGAAACATTATGTTTGCCATAATTCCATGCATATGTAAAACTGAAACTATAGTTGCAATATTTTTGACAACCTCAAAGATCGTAGATTACCCCATACCATATCAGTCTATCAAAAAGGTCCTCATATATATTTTTTTCTTACTGAAATTACTTATAATGGACAAGCCTGACAGGAGCAAGTTGTTTTTTCTGCATGGTTTAATAGTTTACTTGATTCTCACCTCTTTCATAATTTAATAGGATAAAAAACTATCTGGCAAATCAAGATGCCCCACCTGGCAGCTGTCCTTGTGTTGGCGGGGAATGATGAACTGTGTAATTAGATAAATGCTTCCACTAATGCCAGGGGTGCAGAAATGTTTTTCATCTTTTCCATTATCGTACACTTCACTATGAAACGTACACTCGTTTGGCATTTTAAGCACTTTTGATTGATTTACAGTGTCAGTAAAACTTACAGATTATGCATTCCAAAAGATAAGAGGGAATTAATGTCTGAGGAATGGTTTTAAGCCCAACTCCTCTCACCAACAATAATTTTTTTTAGTATTAGAGTGTTTAAATGTACAGAGGGAAAGAAACATGGATAACTATAATCTAGATTAAATTGCAGAGAATATTATTTTCCATTTGGTTTCTGAGATCTTATGAATAATGACTCTTGATGTATACTTTAAAGAATATTTTTTGCTTATAAAAGAGATGCCGCATACATGTTCAGTGACTATGGCTCTGTTATTTATTCATATTGAACAATCTGTTCTCTTCTGTTTTCAACAGCCCGGACAGATTAAAAACATGAAAATTAGGAACATTATAAGGTATATAATATGAATCTTGAAGATGAACCTTAGATATCTTTTGACATTTTGCAAAATTGTACATGGCCTAATTTAATTCAGAGTGGTTAATAATCTGAATATTGCTTAACCTCTTTTAACATTACCTACAAATTGGATGTGGTTTGTAACCCAAACTACTCAAACATTAAAAAACAACTATAAATTTAGTTTTCCAACATTTGAGTTATATAAAACATTTCCTATTTTTATATACAACACAATATGGACATATTAAAAATAAATTAACTATTTAAAGGTTATATTTTATGGGAAATAAAATTGCATGTTTTTAATGGGGAGTTTAGATATTATCAGCAGAACTTTAAAAATATCATTGAATTTGACTTAGAGCATAGGCTCACTTTTATTCATGGTTACAAAAGGAAAATTTGTTATTTTATGGATGAAGTGAATTTTTGAAATTTCGATTTAGAATCTTAGAAAAGCACTTTCAGTTATGAAGAATGAAATCAGATTTGTAGCTAACATGAGTTTATTTAGAAGCAATCCTGAATATTTTTTAGAACTATATTTTACTTTAAGTTAATGTGGACAGAGTTACTTCCTTGAAGTTTATCCAAAGAAGTGGAGATCTACATGCAGTGGGTTTGTCAGATGCAGAGCAGGCTGGACAGATGCTGTGTAACCTGGTTCTGAGAAAAACAGTTCTTCATGCAGCATCAGGGGACAGATTAAAAATCCACCAAGGAGAGAATGTTGTAATTATGCCAAATTATAGCCAAAGGTGATTTTTCTCTTTGAGGTTCTGGCTGTATATTTATTTAACCCTTGAGAAGTCTCATCCCTAAAGAGGAAGTATTCTGAGCTTCCTTGTTGCTTTGACCCTGGGTGATCTAGAACAGTTGTCTCAATCTTCTTAGGCTATCCGTTGGCCTATACTTTTAGAATATTACAATCTGAAAGTTTGTTTTTTTTCCTACATAGCCCCCCATAAAAAGAAAAGAAAGAAAAAGCCAGGAAAGCATTGGTTAGTGAAGGAGACTCAATCACCCTAGGATGAGATGTTTACGGATGACCTTTTTAACTTCTTTGTAATATTTATTAGAAATGCTTTTCTAGTTTGTATTTTAAAATTGGAACATAGAATTTTTGGTATACAGACATTTGCTTGTTTGTTTTATATCCTACTCTCTTGTGATGAGTAGTGTTTAGCCGAGATCAAGTCACATCAGCAATTGAGCAAACTCTCCCCAGAAGGTCCGTGAAGGACAGGTCAGGGCGCTGTGAACTGCACAAACCAGGAGGATGTGAGGAATAGGACAGTGCCTGAAGAGATCATCATGAAGAAACCAGACAGGGAAACTACACATTTTTTTATGCTTCCCACTTTTAC
Source organism: Nesogale talazaci (assembly GCA_004026705.1). NCBI lineage: Eukaryota > Metazoa > Chordata > Mammalia > Afrosoricida > Tenrecidae > Nesogale > Nesogale talazaci. Next base: position 888 of record PVJH01002409.1, on the reverse strand, counting down.
TTGGGTCTGCCCTTGACTTTGCACATTTAGTATCCTTTGTGGTGGGAGGCCAAAGGTGGTGAGCAAAGTCATTCTTAGAACTCCTTTATGTGTCTCACTTCTTTTAAGGCGATTGACCTTTACACCATAGTGAGTATAGCTGATAAATAGTTACTTGGACTTATCCTAATTCCCTTTGGGGTGTGTGGGTGTGGGGGGCAGAGGTGCACATGCACACACACGTTTGGCTTCAACTGCATTGCTGGTATTTCAGTGAGAAATTTAAGGCCAGAATTTTTCACTATTATCATGATGTGTTTGGAGGACTTCTTAGAATCTAAGAAGCATCTGATCCCTGCTTATACCCGTGTCTTTTATCTCATCCAGACACCTATATAGAGCTTTCTAGCTGGGAGGGTGTACTCTGCCCCAAGGAAGGTGGATCTCTCAAAGGAAAAAGATTTGTCTCTGCTAAATGTGAGTGGAGTCATTAACTCCTACCTATTCTGACTCTCCATAATATGGAGCAGATGCTGCTCACAGGTGTGATCCCTCGAACATCCCAAAGCTCTGCACGAATGGCAACAGGAAAATGGAAAGACCTTGAGGGGTTCTTGTTATAGAAGTAGGGGGCCCTTGGCCACTATAGAATCCATTCTTATTTCATGGAGGAGGAGTTTAGTCATGAGATTAGAGCACATACTTCCCATTAAATCCATTACCATGGAGTTGATTCAGACTGTTGGCAATCTTATAGGACAGCGTGGAAGTGCACCCATAGGCTTTCTAAGAATAGAAATCTTTACAAGAGCAAAGTCTTCTTTCTTCCATGGAGGAGTTGCCAGTTTGGTGGTTAGCAGCCCAACAGTTAACCCATTCCACCACCAGGGCTCTTTCACAACCCCTTAC